>JAPDOI010002079.1:0-71597 GCA_029168955.1 Aplectana chamaeleonis | reverse complement strand
AAGTAAATCATTCCGCGATTCTTCAGTTTTTGAAATAATAAAGTATATCGATAGAAACTTCAACATCCAAAATAATTCTATACATTACGTCTTGGAAAGTAAGACATAGTTCGATTACGTTATCTTTGAAATACTTGGTTCCCCCTCAACTTCATTTGTTCTAATATCTGCGAAACTATATAATCGGAATATCAGATATTTTTGTGTCACAACATGAAAAATCTTCCGCATTTTTTGTAAGTTTTCTTGTCAAATATTTCAAATCAGGTTCTGAAAAATTCTAAGTGATGCTTAGAAATGGAAAATCATTGCACAAAAAGAACACAATTTTGTAATGGAGCAATACATTTCTGAGATAATCTCTGTGCAACCGTACTGGGCTAGGAGAGACGCGCGCCGTAAGCCATGTGTGATCGCGCAGCGTGCTGAATTGTGCTAGGTGATACAGCTCATCTCGAAGGTGTTTCTGTGAGTAATCAATTTTTCTAACATACTCTACGATATTTCGGAGTCAGCAGAATGGTTTTCCCTTCAAATCCTTCTTTAAAAATAGTTACATTTCGATTTTCTTTAGATGGTCTGTTGAATTCCTTCCTTATCTACAGTGGGGGTTTTTGAGAGTTGCAAAATCGTCGCAGTCTTCTCATTTCCAGATCAGAACAGGGAATCAATCACATTAATGCTCAGTATTTTTGATATAAAAATTAGATGTTAATGAAAATCAAAAAAGAAAAGCCTCTACCCCCGGAAAGGAACAATCAAAATAGAAAAACAGTGGCCTCCTCGATAACTTGCAGGAAAAAAAAACTACTGCGCATCAAAATGAAAAATATACAAAACATCCATGAAATCGAAATCCACCAATTTTCGAAGAAATGTTTAGAAAGAATACCGACTTTCTAACTCCAGAGAAGACACATGGGACTTGGCGTTGTTGGCGGGCCTACGAAGTTGGTACCCGGAGCCGTATATTACCTTGTTCGGTTCGCAGCTCTGGGAAAAATGGAAAGCACTCTCCAAGGCTCGTCAATAGAGTGAGTGTAGTTTTCAAAAAAAGGAAAAAGTGGAGTAAAAATCACAAAAGTTTTTCCTTTGCCAGAGTGCAGCTTCGACGAGGTTCGGGATGACGGTCTGTCTGACCCTGCCACTCCCTTACCCATTATATAATCTCTGACCTGTCGTCTTAACATCGTAACACTTCTAACATTGAATTGAATTTCGAATTTTTTTCACTCTTTTCTCTGTATGAATATTTGTGTGCAGTCTTTATCTTTAATACTTGTGCATCTTGGCAAAATTGTTTACTTATTCGGTTTCATGACACAGTAACCGATTATTATTATTATTATTATGTATTACTATGTCAGCGAATATAGAGGAAAAAAGGATGTCTACCGGAATGCCTTCAAAATCAGTTGTGACACCTCGCACTAATCAGGCCGCGGCGCAACCGCACGCGACTGACGGCGTTCGTCTCTCTGAGCCCATTGCGTTTCCCAGAGATTACTGGAACGTAGTCAGCTGTTGAGAGATACTGGAGAGAGATGAAAAAAGAGCAACTCAGCTTCATGTAGGAACTGATCACTACAGCAAAATTGAAACTCTACAATGAAGTGATAGCAGCGACATTATTATTAGGTCTAGAAGCAATTTCCATGCTTTACTTACACTATTGAAAACTGGACATACTTAAACAAAATTTTTATTCAAAATAATTTCCGTCATTAATAACAACCATTTCCCAGAGTTTGGGTGAAACTTATGGATTCCCATCATAATTGTAATTTTTCTGGTTTGGCCTCCACCCATTCATCGAGCCATTTTTTGACATTCTTGATGATCTTGAAAGCGTTGCTCCGCTAGACCATGCGCCATTGACCGGAAAAGGTGATAATCCGACGGGGCGATGTCTGGAGAGTACGGCGGGTGCGGTAAGACTTCCCATTTGAACTCTTTTAGCGTATCCTTTACCGTTCGGAGCAACATGAGGTCGAGCGTTATCATGAAGCAATATGGCTTTTTCGTGTCGACTCGCCCATTCTGGTCTCTTTGTTTCTGATTTCATGCCGCAATTGCGCTAGTTGAGGCGATAGCGATTCGCAGTAACTGTTTCGCCAGGTTGAAGAAGTTCATAGTACAGTATACCGTGTTGATCCCACCATATGCACAGTAAGACCTTTCTTCCCGTGGATGTTTGGTTTTGCGGTCGAAGTTGTTGTTTCAACGTGATCAACCCACGATTTTCTTTCGCTTCGGGCCACGTAGTACACCCACTTTTCATATCGCCAGTTATATGATGCGGTGTAAAAAAGACTTTCGAATCGGTCCAACAAGATTTGTGAAGTTGCTTTTCTCTGCTCTTTGTTGCGCGCCCTGAGAGCTCAGGGATCCATCTTCCTTCCTTTTTGAATCTTCTCCGTCAATCGAATAGAAATTGCTTTTAAAGTGACTGCTGAGAGATGAGTTTGTTCTTGCGTTTGTCGAATCTTGATCCAACAAAGCCTCTTAGAAGTTCTTTTCGTCTTCGAACTTTTTGCCAGTCCTATCGATCTTTGTCCATAACGTCAAAATCACCGCTGATTTGAAACGTGCTGAAACCATTCTTGGCAGGTTCTTATGGATGGAGCAGCATCCCCGTAAGCTTGGGCAAGCATTTGGTGCGCGTCAGTGGCTTTCTTCTTGAGATGAAAAAGGAAAAGGAGAGCTTCCTGCAAATGGCGTTTTTCCGGCACAAAAGACACATTTTGAAACTAAAATAATTACTTATAAGGCAGATGAAGCAAGTTATATATCAATAGAAAGTTGATATTATAGTGATGAAAAAGAGTTAAAACTAGGTCATATGTGAGGTAGGAATGCACTACAGCAAAATTGAAACTCTACAATGAAGTGATAGCAGCGTGACATTTTAGAAGACTAGCAGATGTTTAAAAAACCTGCACACCTTATGGTAATGAATATTTTTTTAAACTAACCCTAATATTTGGGAACAAATATCGTTTTACGTTGTAATTTTAGAGAGCGATAAAAAAGGTCCACTCAGCTGGTATTCATTGAATAACATAAACACTGATCCGTCGAAATTGTGCACAAAAATACGGCTGATGCTATTAACAGCTCCGCGATAAGCTGGGAAAAACCTGCGTCCTTCCAAATCTTCAGCCATCCATCCCAGAATTTCGAGCTAAATAAGAACAAAAACAGTCGTACAAACGTTTTTCACTGAGAATCTACTTTAATAATCATGAAAACTCACAGAGAACAACATCCTTTTGACTTAGAGATTCTCTCGATGTCCTCGGTCCAACTTTGTTTGATCCGCTCCGATAAGCTAGATTTGCGGTCGGTCGCTGCACCCGACGCAGCGAGCGAAGAACGCGAATATCTATAACAAGTAGGAGAAGGAAAGATTTTACTTTCATGGAACATTCATCCTTTAAGCCAATTGGAACTTTGCAATAGCGCACAGACTTTGTCAAAACGAGATTCTCAAGGTTCCTTCGCGAGACGAACATAAACTACCATCAATACCAATTTCTCACCAAAGGAAATCAACAGGGCTGAAGCACGAGTTAAATAATGTTTCAACATATGTGGGAGCTGACAGGCAAGTTCTGTTGAGAAAAAAATGAAATGATTTCTTCCACAAAAATCGGACCTCTATGGAAATTCATCTCTTGGTTGCGGAGCAAACGAAACACACCTCACTTCCGATCCTGTCCCCACCTCTAGCAATTCAGAGGTGCCGAAATGATAATTGTTCACAAAATAGACCCAGAATATCTGAGTATGCGAGAATCGTTTCAAAAACCATTCGTTTCAAACCCTAAAGTTAATCGGTACAGGATCAATAGTGCTATAAATTTCAATACTTAGTATTAACCCACCCTCTCTTCCTAATAATTTCATTCACGTTTTCAGAACCCTTACACAACCCCATCGACGATACCCACAAGTTTTTCGAATCCATACACACTTTTCTCAATGTTATGCGCACTTCTCCTTAAGCCCCGCCCACTTTGAAAAGCATTTTATTCACGTCTTCAGATCCCTTGAACAACCCCAATGACGATATCCACTCATTTTTTGGATCCCTACACACTTTTCTCGATGTTGTGCGCACTCATTCTCAAGCCCCGCCCACTTTCGGAAGCATCTCATTCACGTCTTCAGAACCCTTAGACAACCCCGACGACGATATCCACACGTTTTTTGGATCCCTACCCACTTTTCTCGATGTTATGTGCACTCATTCTCAAGCCCCGCCCACTTCAAAAAGCATCTCATTCACGTCTTCAGAACCCTTAGACAACCCCGACGACGATATCCACACGTTTTTGGATCCCTACCCACTTTTCTCGATGTTATGTGCACTCATTCTCAAGCACCGCCCACTTCAAAAAGCATCTCATTCACGTCATCAGAACCCTTAGACAACCCCGACGACGATATCCACACGTTTTTTGGATCCCTACCCACTTTTCTCGATGTTATGTGCACTTTTCATGAAGCCCCGCCCACTTTCAAAAGCATTTTATTCACGTCTTCAAAACCCTTGAACAACCCCAATGACGATATCCACTCGTTTTTTGGATGCCTACGCACTTTTCTCGATGTTGCGCGCACTAATTCTCAAGCCCCGCCCACTTTTAAAAGCATTTTATTCACGTCTTCAAAACCCTTAAACTACCCCAACAACGATATCCACACGTTTTTTGGATCCCTACGCACTTTTCTCGATGTTGCGCGCACTAATTCTCAAGCCCCGCCCCCTTTCAAAAGCATTTTATTCACGTCTTCAGAACCTTTGAACAACCCCAATGACGATATCCACTCGTTTTTTGGATCTCTACACACTTTTCTCGATGTTGTGCGCACTCATTCTCAAGCCCCGCCCACTTCGAAAAGCATCTCATTCACGTCTTCAGAACCCTTAGACAACCCCGACGACGATATCCACACGTTTTTTGGATCCCTACCCACTTTTCCCGATGTTATGTGCACTTTTCATGAAGCCCCGCTCACTTTCAAAAGCATTTTATTCACGTCTTCAGAACCCTTAAACTATCCTAACAACGATATTTACACGTTTTTTGGATCCCTACGCACTTTTCTCGATGTTGCGCGCACTAATTCTCAAGCCCCGCCCACTTTTCACAACTTTCCACTCAAGCTTTCCACATTGTCGTACACTTATCTGGATTCCTATACCCCCTACACGAAAATCTACCCACGTCCCCGGCAGCCCTACAGTCGGTACCCTTTTTGATATGTATATTTCTAGAACTTTATATAACTTTGTTAAAGCACTGCAGGTGAACAGAAAACAAGTGAAAACATAGCAGAATCAACTGTAACTACGTGGCATACAGTGTAGCAAGAGAAAAGAAAAAGAAAAACATCATCCAAGCAAGATAACGTAAACACTGGAGCGAAAAAAATGAGAGAATAGGCATGGAGTCAAATGCATCCTTGGCCCCTGTACACCAAGCATTTTCCCTCACGTCTGCGCGCGGTCGGTTCTAAAGTTGCGCGGTTCCTGCCCGTTTTGCAAAGTTGCGCGCGGTCCGAACGGAAAGAGGTGAGAGCCTTGAAAACGGCAAAAGCGGTTGGAACGCTCGCAACTATTTAAGATCGTACTGACCGCGTGCTTTGCTCGCGGTCAGCCCTATTCTGTTTTTTGCGCGCGGTCGAAACGGTTCCTGCGCGCGGTCGGCACTAAGGGCTAAAACTTGCACGCGGTCAAGCCTATTTTCTCTCCGAGACCGGTCGAACCAACGCCGCTGAAAGGCCTCTGCGGGCTGATCGCGGGAGCATGGCGGGCGAATGACGGTAAGCAAATGGCTTGCCGCGCTGACCGCGGGAGGATGTTAAGGCGCCGGTCGGACCGACGGCAGGCATTGAAGTTTCGGTCCGATCGCGGGCCTGTGCGAAGTTCGTCGGTCGGATCGCGGGCAGCATTATAGCGTTGTCTCCATGCCGGGTTAATCCGAAGACGATGGAGCTCGGATCGAGGGTTGGTGTTGTTTGGCCCGCCATGCGCCCGTGATCCGACCGCTGTTACTGTCTGAGTAGCGCAGAAGCATACATGGATAGCTCAGACGACAAATCAAATCTGGATTTCGCCATGCACATTAAAGGCACAGGATACCCAAAGAATTACTTTTCAGATTTCATGTCTATCTTGCAGAGAGTCACACGCTGATCACAGTGGTATCTCTGAAATCGTCCGAAACCCCCTTTGAACAGAGTTATGGCTCTTCAAAAATGCCTAGATTTTTAGAGTGAAAAATTGGTGGACGAGTTGTCTCAGACTGTATTTCTCTTCATTCGCAATCGTTGCCTGAGAGAAAGCCAGGATAAGGAGACATTCCGGTAATGGACTGAAGAACGACGACTTGTTGGAATTCATCCATCCATCGAGCCGCTATCGAGTTCGAAAATCTGTTAGGGGGTCGGGCCCGTGGTGGTGAGCGAAGAAGGTCGGGCCTGTGGTGGTCGCCTATATATCGCTCATTTTGAGGAATTGAGATCTCGCATTCGGCACGTGTTATACAGGAGGGGTCTTCTACACATTTACATGAAAATCTCAAATTTCATAACTGAAGGTGTACTGTGCCTTTAAGGCGTACTTAATAGTATTCACTATTTAGATGAAAACCTTAGAGCACAGGACAACCAGAAAACTATTTTTAAGGTTATATACTCGTCTTGGAGAGGGTCACACTCTGATCACAATGGTATTTCTGAAATCGTCCAAGACCCCCTACGAACGAAGATATGGCTCCTTGAAAATGCCTTTATTTTGAGGGCAAAATTTTAGTGGACGAGTTGTCCCAAGCCTGGATTTCTCTTGATTCGCAGTCGCGGCACGACAGCAAAACAGGATGAGGAGATAGATCGGAAAGGGAGTCAAGAACGACGACTCGGTTGAAAATCATCCATCCATCTAGCCGCTATTGAGATCGAAAATCGGGAAGGGGTCGGGCCTGTGGTGGTGGCTCGAGGGGGTCGGGCCCGTGGTGGCCATTTATATCTCGCTTATTTGGAGTAATTGAGATCTCGCATTTCGCACGTGTTATACAGGAGGGGTCTTCTACACAATTCCACACAAATCTCATATTTCATATTTGAAGGTGTACTGCGCCTTTAAAGGCACAGTACACCCAAAATTTTTTTTTAGATTTCATGCTCATCTTGGAGAGAGTCACACGCTGATCACAGTGGTATCTCTAAAATCGTCCAAGTCCCCCTTTGAATAGAGTTATGGCTCTTCAAAAATGCCTAGATTTTGAGTGTGAAAAATTGGTGGACGAGTTGTCTCAGGCCTGTATTTCTCTTCATTCGCAATCGTTGTGTGAGAGAAAGTCAGGGTAAGAGATAGTCCGGTAATGGACTGAAGAACGACGACTTGTTGGGATTCATCCATCCTTGGAGCCGCTGTCGAGTTCGAAAATCTATTAGGGGGTCGGGCCTGTGGTGGTGAGCGAAGGGGGTCGGGCCTGTGGTGATCGCTTATACATATCTCGCTTATTTGGAGGAAATGAGATCTGATATTTGGCATGCGTTATACAGGAGGGGTCTTCTACACAATTACATGAAAATCCCAAAATTCATATCTGAGGGTGTACTGTGCCTTTAAAGGCAGCAGACACGCTCAAAATTGGTTACTGTTTTATGACATAAATTGAAGGTTTGGAGCTAGTAGTATGAGAATTTAACAAAAAAAACATCGGGAACTGCACGCAAATAGGGAAATAACGGCTGATTTTGTTCGGGGGTGAAAGTGGACGAGTTACACCGCACCTTGCCTGTGCGGTTGAAACATAGCGATATTGGCGACAAAACGGTCGGAATATAGAAGCCGATAGACTCCTCCAGCTTTTACTAGAACGCTAACCTCGTTGGAAGCGTCAAAAACCCGCCAAGGCGAGCGTCATCGAACGATCAATCTGGAAGTTTCTATTGGGGAGCGGAGTTATTAAAGCTCACGAAAATTGTCGCGCCAAAATTTTTCGATCTGATATTGCTCAACTTTAGTGATTTTGACTTTACTCTCAAGCTTCCAACGGCATGAGCGTTCTACTAGGGGCCATACGACCCCGCTAACGTATGGTTTCCGTATTCGATTTCGTGACGCATGGACCAGGGGTGGTAGTAAACCAGCCAAACTACGATGTTAACCAAGACTTTTAACATCGATGTTAAGTATGAGGTTATTAGTCAGGACAAAAAAACAGTGTTTTAACATTCAAGGCCGAAATAAGCTTCTGTGGAAATCCTAGAACTAAACTTCGATGTTATTACCTGTTAACTATCATGTTACCCCCCTCGAAACCCTCAATCGCGAACATTGATGTCCGCGAATTAATCGGCGCTCTCCGCAGGTCAGCGGTGAGAAACTGCGCCAATTGAGGAGTGCACTAGACAACGATGGCGGGTTAGGGTGAAAAGTCCTCGAGAGGACTTTTTAGCGTAACCCGCCAACTCGGAGTTCTTCATCCATCATCATTGCAGCCGCAGTTGAGCCAAGAACAATCTAAATACACGTCAATTCCCGAACTGCTGGCGTACTATTCGCCATGTGCAGTGACAACGCGATCGATACAGCAATATTTTTCTTCGTTGATTGATCAGCGAAGGACAGAGCAGCTGATTGTTCCACCTCTGATTGCTCTTTTTTTGGCCAGGTTTCTTGTATTGTTTCCGATTTTTCTTGTTAATGTTTTTGGTCCAGAAGAACATACCAAAAATAGTTATAACTGGCCGAGAGACCTGTCAAAGAAATAGCTGCTTCAGAATGCGCTAAAATGGAGATTTTAAAATTATTATTTTTGAATTTTGTGTTTGCTTTGTTTTTTTTTCTTTCGTCTCTGCTTATTTTTAATTTACTAATCACTTTTGTCGTGACCCTGTACCTTCTTTTTTCTCGCGTAATCTTGAGAAAAAACAAAACACACATTGCCATGATCACCTTCGTAATCGATACATTACCACTTTCAAAAAGCATCTTGAACTATGTTTCTTCAGAAAAACACATGGAAGAGTAACATCTCGCAGTTAAGATCTATACGAATAACGCGTTCGTTATAAACACAGCCAAAAAATAAAATTATTTCTCAGTCTTGCTGATATATTCGATTTATTATGTAGTTTAGACGTGATAATCAATTTTCGAAGATTCGGCCAACCTCGGGGCATGGATTTAGGACACTCAGCAGTCGAAAAATCTGCCCTACAAAATAAGTGAACTTATTGCTCTGGGAATTTTTCCAAAAAATTTCTCTGATTATTGCAAGAATTCTCCTAATATTCATCCGAATCCAATGAAGGACAGTTTTCCGAACTTATTCATCTATCCGGGAGAATTGAATATCAGCTATTTCGTCCTTAACTGCGAAGTTCTATTCTTCCAGTGTATCTTTCCTGGATTTTTTTTTGCCGACAACTTTCGGATTTGGTGAAATGTGGATTTTGCAAAGGTGAAAACAACAAATTGTGTGTTTTATTTCTCTTTTTTGTTTAAGTTGCCTAAGAAAACAAATGCTTTAGGGCCAAAACAGAAGTGAATCGTAGAGTTCCTATTAAAACAGACGAAAGGAGAAGCCCTGAAATTTCAAAGACTTCTGAAATTGAGCTTTTAGGAATACTGGGCAAGCTACTCTTCTGACGAAATATTCGGCTGATTTAACCTCAATTCGTAATTTTAGTTAAATCCAAAAACATTATCAAGAAAAATGGGGAACACTGAACATCAAATTAGAAAAAGAGAGAACAAATAGAGGAAAAAAGAATTAGCTGAACGGATCGGTCAATGAAAGCACCAATACCATATCTGACCAGAAAATGTGACTTTCATTATATACGGAACACAACGTGGACTGAAGAAGCAAGAGTGCACGCTTATCAAAAACTGATTTTAGCTCTCGTCGCTGCAAGAGCTAATACTTTTCTCGTAAGTTGCGACGGTTGGTGTACATGAACGACGGGTAAAGAACCCAGGGGATCCTATCAGGGATTGTATGCATGAAGGTATCTAAAAGTGTTAGGCTATCCTGTCAGTCACTATCGCCACAAAACTTGGTTACAATGAGCAGCTACGTGATGGGATTGACTTATACGTTGGCATGTCCCCATTTTAAATGTCAACGTATACGGCCCCAGTAGCCAACCCCTTCGCCGCTGGGTAGTGTAGCGCAATGTCGCCCTGCTGCTGTCGGCACGGTCAGTGGTTCGATTCCGCGCGCAACCACTTTTTAACATGCATGTGCAACACTATAGGATGTCAATCATCTTGCGTACATTGTAAACAGCGGAGCATGGTGCAAAGAGATGTATCGCTGCCATCGAAACAGAACTTGCGAGATCGCCTCCCAGGGGGGTGTAAGTTTTGCAAACAATTATGTATGCGGCAGTCCCCAGTAAGATTGAGGGTAACAACGATGTCTCGAACATCAATTCCTCCTCGTAACTCTGACATTATCATGGTTCTGAACTCTGAGTTCTGTCTAGTTTACTACCGCCCCAGGCGGCTGGCCCTGCGGTGTTGGCGACATTTCAGGACAACGGGGTTTCGATCTCGAGTCTGATGAATGGATGGGGCGACCTACCGTCGCTCCGTCCATTCATCAGACGAAAATCATTACGTGAACCCTAGTTGTCTCAACAATTTTTTCGAGCGTGTCCATTCTTTCGAATATTTTTCACCCATTGAGAAACCAACTTCTATTCGATATATTTATACAAAATTATCACACATGATTACAAATTAAGCACCTGGATTAGATCTTAACTTCTACAACACATACGACTAAGATGCAAACAAATCCAAAAACATGAACGCCGATTTATCGAGGAGGAATACGACATCTAAAGGAACCTTGTTCTAAAAGGAACCATCTGAACACTGCAGCAGAGCGTTTCAAAGAATACGTTCAAAAGAATCAAATATGTAAATACAGCGATAAAAAAATCAGAGATGCAACTAATATGAAACTGGATTGACAGCAATGTCCAAAGGAAGAAGCATACTATTGCACACCAATTGAAGTACGGCAATCCCAGGCACAGTGGAGGAAGGCAAAAAGGATAATACCACAAAAAAAAACATGGTCCATTCTATAGTTACTGTTCAGGATCTTCAAAGAAATTTCAATGACAATACGCAGCAAAATATCGTTTAGATCGAGTACATGTCTGGAATTTCGAGTCATAATAAGTGAGATGGTGGATCAGAAACCATACTCGAAAAAACTCTCCTGTAAAAAGCTAAAGCCATAAGTGTAAGAAGTAGAAGGCAATAGATTAATTTCGAATAACACTATTGTTTCTCAGATTGACAGGAAGGGTGTTCGGTCACACTCTCTGACGCTATTCATACTCCTCAGCGCCAGCGTAGCACGCGCGTGACGACCGCTCTGCCATGGTGGCGACTGCCGTAATGAATTTTTCATCATTTTCACTATTAATGCATCATCAATTTCACTCAGTTTCATGATAATTAATTCCATTTCTATCCTCTGCTATCGTGCTGGTGAACGCATGTACAGAATTTGCTTGCTTGGGAATGTTAATGCCATTTTTTTTTGCCCCGCCTTGGCGTCGCCGCTGGAGTATTCATAGTCTCCGCAAGCGAGTGACGTTCTTTGAAACTATTCCTACTCTAACGATACGCCCGCGCGTCATGCGCGTGCCGCGCTGGCATTGAGGAGTATACATATATATATATATATATATATAGATATATATATATATATATATATATATATATATATATATATATATATATATATATATATATATATATATATATATATATATATATATATATATATATATATATATATATATATATATATATATATATATATATATATATATATATATATATATATATATATATATATATATATATATATATATATATATATATATATATATATATATATATATATATATATATATATATATATATATATAACTTACAGATCAAAACTCACATGTTTCACAGAAGGCTATATCGAGGGTTTGCCTGTTTGGAACGAAGTGTATTCTACAAGTCTATTTTTGCGTATTTTTTGTTACGGCAGGTCTACGTTTCGCATTAAAGGCACAGTCCAACCTCAGAATCGGTGTTTCGTTTCTCTGCCATCATGGAAGCGGCCTCACGCTGATTTCAAAGATGTCTCTTGAATCGTTCAAGACCCCTTGGAAACGGAGTTATGGCCCCACAAAAATTGAGCTACGGAAGCATGGTGGACGACTTGTCCGAGGCTTGTAACTTCAGTCATTTGCAACCGCTGTATGCG
Organism: Aplectana chamaeleonis; assembly: GCA_029168955.1. Taxonomy (NCBI): domain Eukaryota; kingdom Metazoa; phylum Nematoda; class Chromadorea; order Rhabditida; family Cosmocercidae; genus Aplectana; species Aplectana chamaeleonis. Next base: position 59,289 of record JAPDOI010002079.1, on the reverse strand, counting down.
AGCTGACCTGAAAGAAGAGAGAGGCTGAGAGTGGAGAGAAGAACGGAGCTATTCTTCGGAGACCATCGCTTATCTCGCCACTGTTGAGCTCGAAAAATCGTAGAAGGGGCGTGCCAAAGTGGCTTCCGGAGGTGGGCGCCCCAGGGTGGCTTCCTCCTATAACTCGCTTATTCGGAGGTATTGAGAGCTCGCATTTGGCAAGTGGTACACGGGGTGGGTCTATTTCACAATTATGTGGAATTCTGATTTCGTCCCTAAGCTTGGACTGTGCCTTTAAGCACGATAGAGGAACAACAACCTACTTACGATATAAACACAACAAGTTTGGTTAGGCCTTCCGATAAATTGCGTTAAATATTCGGCGATTGTTGCTATCTCGATTATACCTTCTTAAAAGGCTTGAAAGCATGCTCGTTGCACAATCAATGCTACGGCTTCAACTTGGAATGCACTTTTCGGTCAAAGCAAGATGCTACATCATCCACAAATTTTTCAAATCAAGTTGTGGCTAATCTCAGGCGATTATCGGCCCGAGCCGCCCGACAGTTCGGCTCGTTTTTCCAATCCGCGAGTCGGCTCCTGTTGCTGTCCGGGCCACTGCTGTTGCTTTCCGGGCCACTGCTGCTGCTGTCCGGGCTATTACGGTAGGCCCGAACAGCAACAAAAGTAGCGCGGAGATTGGGAGAACGAGCCGAACTGTCAGGCGGCTCCGATTCCTATTCGGAGCGGCTCGGGGCCGAGAATCGCCTGAGATGTTTCAGGCGGGACAGGTTTAGACGCCTGCATCGAAAATGAAGCCTAAAATTGGTTCGGGGGTTAACTACATATGGGTTAGTACGTGGCTTGTTTCCTCATAAAAAACATTTAAATCTAAACCGCGGCCGCTTAAATCTCACCGCCGGCTGTCTCGTAGTTATGAGCAGCGACTGGTGGAATTTAACACACCGCACCAGCCGCGGTTCAGATTTAAATGATTTTTCTTGAGTAAACAAGCCACGGACCTAACCATACTTCTCTACTCACATATTCAGCTAACTTGGCCGACTCAGAGGCGGTCTGTGGACATATGCGACTCAATGAAGACAACGGATGCGATCGAACTGAGACAGCACAGATTGCAACTCACCTCAACTCACTCCTGGTTCTCTCCACTCAGAAAAACCTATCCAGCCAACTTAGTCGGTGGAACTGTGATCACACCCACACCCATATAGCATCGAGGGGACTCGAGCGGTGTTGTGAACTCCCACTGATTAGTCTCTTCTCGAAACACCTCTACGGAAGACAGGATTGAATTTCCATCATGCCTGAAAATCCCAAGAACAGATACTCACTAAATTGGAGTGGGAAAAAAGAACTAACCCTCCAATGGAATAGATCAGATTTTCACAACAAACTACAGAAGCACCACTGCGACTGATCTTCATAGGTGCCACGTGGGACCAACGCATTTCGATTGGATCGAAACATTCAACGCTACTCAGAACTTGTTTGCCATCACAACTAAACACTATTATCAATAAATTTACTTAAAGGCATCGTACACGATGGAAACCGAATTCCAACTTTTGCGTTCAGTCGGACTAGTGGGTCATAACAATGTCACTCAGGAAGTCTGAAGTTTCAAAATCGCCTCTGAATGAAGATTTTCTCATCTCAAAAGGGCCTCCTGGGTTTGGGGGGCCGGCCTTGGGGTCGATCCGTTGTTACAAGGAACAAAACTCCGTGGACGCTGTCGGCGATCGTGCGCTGACGCGTCGTAGTTCGCAATGCACACGCCACTCGATTTCACGTTCGACGTCAATCAAAAGCAGCTGACAGCAATGGACGCAGCAGTCTAGTAACCCTTCTTCGTTTCGTTCGAGAAAAAAATGATCGCTTGTCTGAATGACGTCCTCGGTGAATTGCTTCCAACGCTGCGCCAAGGAAGGAATCGTTAAACGGTTCCCTGCGTTCATTGCGCAACTATCCCAAGTAAACGTCAGCGGGAACTTCTAATTTGTTTTGAGCTTTCTTGAAATGGGGTTTTCTTGAAAAGTTGACGTTTTTGGTGGGGCTTTTTGCAACCTTTAGTCACTATAGGGATATAACAAAACGAAAACGTCAAAAACCTAATAATGGTTTTCATCGTGTCCGATTCCTTTAACCAAGTACATAAAACAGTATATGCTCAGCATGTTTGTCTGTGCGTGTCTTTAAGCCTGTTTACCGATAAATCGTAAATGGGCTGGAAAATTTTGGTTTCATTGGGCATTTTTTGTGTGAGCGCAGAATGGACGCAAGGAATGCGGGTAGACAAAGAATCGCTGGTACGGTCGTCAAGTTCTTGAACGTTGTGAAGGAAAAGTGTTTGAGGAGGAAGTTGTATCGACAGATTCACAGCGACCGTAAATGGGAATGGAAGTGTAGAAAAATGAAGTTTGTGAAGGCTTAGGAGGGAGAAGAACCCGAGGGAAGCCAACACTTTATTGCGACAACATCGCCGCAAGATGAAGAGATGTTCTGCTGCCCTGAAATCTGAGCAAAAAAGTTGCAGTTGGTGATGCGACGCTTTCAATATGGATGGATTAATTCGGCGCATTACAGAATCGTCCTGCGCAATCACTACCTGTGCTCGCGCTTGTTTAGCGAGCACATTACAATGTTGATGAGAAACCTTCGACTGAATCGGAACTTTTGAATCAGGTCCGGAAAATCTAGAACGGAATAGCAGGTTGAGATGACAATATACTGTGCTATATGGATGAGCGAAAAGATAACAGATTCTTGGACATGCGACCATCGTGCCTCTTCACAACAAGTTATCCGTCCGACCGGACCCTAGGAACTACAGACGGTCCTCTCTGTTGCGTGTCATGTACAGGGTTTTGGTGCGCTTATTCCTTGAGCATCGAAAGGAAACTACTAGAGAAGAGAGAGCGAGCCGGTCTACTACCTGGAAGATCAACAGCCGACTGCGAGAAGAGGAATGGATTTTAGCAACGGTGGCGAAGCCATTACAGCGTGCTTTCTTGGACTTCGGAGCTGCATTCGACACTCCCGATCGTTTGTTCAACGCTCAGCTGCCGATGGAGATCCGGAACAGCAACTGCGGCTTGTCGATGAGATGGACAAAAGAATAGCAGCAGCGGTTTCTACACCTGTCGTTGTATGTCAGCATTCGAAGTAGAAACAGTGGCGAGACAAGGAGCTGTAACAGGACCTCCCTCTCTTATTCAACTTCGTCGTCGAAGACATAATGCCAAGAGTTCAAGAACAATTTCCTGTGGGCGTGATACAACCACCATCAGGAAGCTCCCTTGCCGACCTGGAGTACGCCGACGATTCGCTGAAAACAACGCATAACTGTAAAGGATAATGAACCTTGTTTCGAGGATTAGTGCAGCCCATGGACGTTGTCTTCGTTTCGACAAATGCAAGCAGATGTGTGCTTTTCAAAGCCTTCAGTCGGAGTTTGGGTAGATGGAGGATGTACAAAACCTGTTAACGACTTTTGTTATTCGCGCTATATGCTGGAGAACGGTAGCAGTTATGCAGCGCAGAGTTATGCTGCGAATATGTGAAAGTGAAAGCTACATCTGCATGGAATTCTGTTACCCAGTGATCGTAGTCCGCCCTTATCGCGAATGAGATCAGGTTCCAAGTCTAGCTATTCACTCTTCGCCCTATCATGATGCAAGGAGCGGAGCGGGCACCACCGAAGACGCAGGTATACGGAATGGATCGCACGCGGGAGAAGCTTCTGAGCAGCTTGCTGAATTGGCTCTGACCATAAGTGTCGCATGACATAGATATTTACAGTGACATTAACGCAATATACCAACGCTTGGCAACGCTGGAAGGTGTCAGCATCTTCCAGCACTTTCTCGGGCGGCGGTGAAAGGTGGAAAGGTGGACTCGTTTGGGCACGTTCGAAGAAGAACGCTGGAGACAGCAACAAACAGACTCGGCTGATCATTAAAGGCAGTGGTCGCGGCAAAATATGCTTGTCTTCTTTTCCTCTCTAAACCACTTTCTGGGTTTAGCGTAGTAGGACCAATGAGAAAAAATCTCGAAAAAACCGCTGTTTCCTGCCAATTTTGAAGCCCAAACTTTCTTGTCTTTTGATGGTGGACGAGCCCTCTCCACATCATCGGCAGCGATTATCTCTGATATCAAGAACATCAGCTGGCTTGAAATTGGATTTCAATAATGAACATCATTCTTCGGACTCTTCTAGCCAAAAACATTGACTGAGGTGCTTGCTTTCATTGGTAAACTCTTTTCATTACGTAAATTTGCATTTATCTCTACCTCTGAATGTCGATGATTTTTGACTACTCGGCATGAAGCGACGATCTTTTTTCGCAGCGCTGTGCACTTGTGCACGAATTAGCATCTTTGAGCCCTAGAAACTCCAATTCTAGGCCGGTTTTCACAGCGCTACCTTCATAGTTTTTCAGCTGTTTTCAATCTAGGCTGATTTTTATAGTTCTTTAGATAACGTTTTTCATCGAGACCACTGCCTTTAAAGGCAGTGTTCATGATGATTTTCGTTCCGGCATTTCAGTGACATTATTCTCTGGCCTGGATTAGTTGTCCAACTGGATGAACGTGTCCACTGTGGTTGTCACTGGTAAAAAATGGGGCTAATAAAAAATGGAAGAATATTTGAGGCAAAACAGTATTAGTTAGGATCCAACGGAACGGACGGAGCAGTAGGGAGTAGAGAATCGCAAGGGAATGGTCCACAAAAGATTTCATTGTCACAACAAACACTTCCAGTGAGAGTAAAAAGGTGGGGTGAGAGTAAAGGATTTAGTGCCCTTCGAGGGCGCTTTTCTCGAATTCATCGTAATTTCACTTCTACCCGGAGGCCAAACAATCGATTTAGCGATTAATCTCAATATCGAAGATTATCGTGAACACTGCCTTCAAGACGACACACCTCAGCAGGGATGCTTCGAGCAGCAGCGAGCCGATTAAACAAAAAAAATCGATATATGAAGTTTCCACTTACCCTCCGCATACGTAAATTTTTCCATTCATGGTCGCTGCTCCGTGATAACGACGCCTTGACAACATAGGCGGCATCCATTGCCAAGAACCTAACTCAGAAGGGGAACGCTCCACGGTGGAATGATCCGAATTCCTGTCAGCACCTCCCAAAACTGAAATGATTGCCGTTCGAGTAGCATACATTTTACCAGCTTTAGAATGAAGTGAAGAGAAACCTGCAAAATCTACCAAAGCAAACACATTTTCATAGGACTTCTCATGACTTTACTATCAGAGCCTAGTAGTCATTCTTTTCATCCACTGCAGTTGCACCAAAAATTGTTTTGCCTTAATCTCACATAGAACTGCCGAAGACTCACCGTACAAATACCCATCGAGAACCACCGCACATGCTCCATAACGAGGCTGATTCATCGGTGCACGGAACCCCCAACTGTTTTTCAAAGGACAATACATCTGAAACAAGGCGTTGAGAGATTTTAGAAATTTTCGATCGATTTTTCACTGAATTTGTTACCGATTGATGCGATGAAATCGATAAACCGGTAAAGAAATTGAACATTGACTAGGCAGCATATTACTCAACACTGATTGTCATGAATCTTCATGCGGCTAGAGAAAGTGCCTTAACCAAGGGGGTGTCAAAATTATGTATCCACTCGCGGAAACAATCGCTTGTCGAAACATTACCAGCAAGCAAAACAAAAATACAGTACTTTAGCGCAAATCCTTCATTGGTGAAAAAAAAACAGCAAAACTCTCATTAGGTATGGTGATGACAAATTACCAAGCACAGCTTGGCCTACAGTACCGCGCATGATTTTTGCAAAAACGGCATTTTGCAGCGTTTTTGTGCTCACAAAGCGCCGCATCGCCATAACTCACTTAAAATTTGACGAAATTAGATTTTCAGAGAGTTTTCGTGTTCCTCTCAGTCAGGCAAATGCAGCGATATGTGTAGAAAGTCTTTTGAACTCCGGTATTTTGTTGAAAAATACGTTTTTCTTTCTAAAATTGACATTGACCACACGTCAAAACATGAGAGGTGTCTGCAATCCTGACCGTCTGATCAGTTCATCGTGAGATATTTTGTAGTGCAATTATGCAATTTTCTATGAACTTCTGGATTTGAGTCTACCATTTTGTAACACTATCGTGTAGCACTCAATGACAGCAATTCAAAAATGACTTCCTATTTGAAATTGGACTACTTTCAAGCTAGTTATCGCGATGCGGCGCTTTCTGAGCGCAAAAACTGCAGCAAAACGCTTTTTTGCAAAAAATTTGCGCGGTATTGTACGCTGACCCGTTCATCTACATCTGCATCTACGACGCATAAGTCTAGCAACACCATCGAAATAGGCGTATCATATGTTGGATAGAGGTTTTGAATATTGGGGAGAGTTTCTGTTTTCTGCTATGGATCAATCGGTATGACAACCACTTCCCCATTTGGCCTTTAATTATAGGAAAATGTTTGTATTTCACACGACTCATACGTATAGCAACACTTGAGAAACATGAAAACGCTGTCACATTGCTTCAATTTCCTGTGTTTTTATAATATTGGTTCAGGGTGATGCTATTTTTCTACTTTCCCGGTGAACTTCACTTATCTTCCGTCGAGAAATTCATGCTAGTAGCTTCTTGTACTTGGATTTTGAAGGAGTTCCAGCTAGCTAGGACGACAATCTGGATGTAGCTTCGAGTTCGTGCTGGATTCTCAATCGTTCAACGCCTGTGGTTGCCCACACGTCCTACTGAGCCTGGGAAACAACAGCAGAAAGACATTCCTCCAACGGCATGGTGTCATCCCCAAGGACTTCCTACGAGTTGTCGCTGAGATTCTTCTCAAATACCGTTCCCTACTTCATTAGCTGATATGACAACATAGTGTGCTCTGAAAAAGAGCAATCTCATCACTCAGAACATTTTCACAAGGTAGCTAGACTCGAGCCCGCGCGATCAAACTAGGGGAACGTGAGTGCTTCACGCAGCAAAGCGCCCTTGGCCAAATCGTGCGCAATGTCACCTTCTTCGACGATTGTAAGTTCATTTCGCGTGATCTTGATACCACAAGATCCCATTAGAAAGTTCTTTTTGACGCGACTTCCAACATCGTTTGTCTGAATTGTAGGGGAAGAATATACTGTTTGATCGCGCGGGCTCGAGTCTAGCAACCTTGAGAAAATAGTTTGATTGATAATTTGATTGCTTCATTTCAGAGCCCACAATGTTTTCATACCAATTGATGGAGTAGGAAATGGTTTCTGCGGAGAAACTCCGCAGAAAAAACAGTGACAATTCGTAGCTAGTCGTTGGGGATGACACCATGCCACTAGGAATTCGTTGAAGAATGTCTTGCTGGGATTGTTTCCCAGGCCATCGAAATCCAAGTCCAAGGAGCTAACATCACTTTCTCGGTAGAAAACAGGGCCAGTTTACCGGGAAGGTGGACAAATAGTATCACCCTGAACCAATATTGTAAAGACACACGTGAAAGTGGTACACTCTGGTGGTCGTCCGGAGGCGTTTTTATGCTTCTCAAGTGTTGCTATACTTAGGCATGGTGCGAGATACAAATTTTTCCCTATAACCTCAGGCCAAACGAAGAAGTTGGAGTCATACCAAGTGATCTATCGTTTTCGTCATAGCAAAAAACAGAAATTCTTTCCACTATTCAAAACCTCGATCCAACATACCAGGTTGTCCAATAATTCTTGTCCGAAAATTTCACCATTTTTAATTTTTTTCAACTTTATCGAAAAACAAGTCTAATCAACAATATAATCACCATAGTTATCCACAACAGTGGCCCATCGATTGGGCAGGTCGCCGATGCCCTTCCCCCAGAACTCCGGGGCTGCGACTCGAAAAAGTCCGCGATGTCGGATTTTAGGTTGTCGTAGTTGGTGAATTTTCTTCCGGCCAAATGGTGCTTCAGCGGGCGGAACAAATGGTAGACGGAGGGGACGAGGTCCGGGGAATACGGCGGATGGGCAACCGTCTCCCAGCCGAGCGTCGCCAACTTCTGCTGGGTCTCCTTCGCCACGTGGGGGCGCGCGTTGTCGTGCAGCAGGTGGACCGAGGCCCGTCGAGGACGCTTTCCTCGGATGGCGGCGGCTAGTTTCTCGAGCTGATCGATGCAGATGGAGGCGGTGACCGTCCTGCCTTGCGGGAGCAGCTCAAAGTACAGCATGCCCTTGGTGTCCCACCAGCGGCAGAGCATGATCTTCAGCGGGTGCAGGTCGGCTTTCGGCGTCGTCGGCGGCTCTTCTCCGCGCGGGATCCAGACGGCACGGCGGGCGACGTTGTCGTATAGGACCCAGCTCTCATCCCCAGTGACCAGGTTCTCAAGAAACTCCTTGCGATACGGACGAAGGAGGAGGGACTGGCAGACGGCCACGCGGCTCTGTTTGTTGGCGTCCGTCAGACGGTGGGGGATCCAACGGGCCAGAACTTTGTGGTAGCCGAGCAAGTTGAGTCGATTGTGGATGGTGGACTTGCTGCAACCGAGCGTCGTCGCCAGTTCACGGGTGGTGGCTTCCGTCTTCTCCTTGATACAGCGACGGACTTCGTCATCATCCACCGTAGAAGGCCTCCCGCTGTGCTCTCTGTCCTCGAGGCTTGTGTCGCCGCTCTCAAAACGATTGAACCAGCGGCTGACTGTGCGTTGGGACACTGCATCCTCCTTGCACGCTCTGCAGATGTTGGCGACCGCGGTGCCCGTGTCGTTGCCCAGCAGCCACTCGTAGTACACGAACGTACGAATTCGGCCTTGGTCCATTTTAGCTTGTACTGGTAGCTAGACGCGGCGACTGCGCCTTATATACTCCTAGCGTAGAACTTCGGAGAACCTTCTAGAAGGTTCTTACACTTGCCTGATATAATACTTCTAAGGAAAATTATAGAATTTTGAAAATTTTCGGACAAGAATTATTGGACAACCTGGTATGATACGCCTATTTCGAAAGTGCTGCTGTGCTGACTCTGAGAGTTTTGGCCGAGAAATAGCCGCGATATAGCCGCAAAATGCCTGTTTGCCGCATAATAGCCGCGAAATAACCGCCAAATAATTCTCGCCGCGAAATAACCAAGAAATAGCCGCCAAATAATTCACGCCGCAAAATAGCCGCCAAATAATTCTCGCCGCGAAATAGCCGCGAAATAAATCCCGCCGCGAAATAGCCGCGAAATAGCCGAGAAATAATGCTCTCCAGGTAGATATACGGAGCATTCCAGAGGCATGATTGAGAAGTCAGCACCTTCGTCGGTTCAATTACCCAAGTTTGAGGTACTTGGACCTCGTTCAGCCTCTGGAGGCCCCGCCCAACCGCTGTCGGCCCCAGATGGTGGCTCGGCGAGCCGGCGACGGTTGCGCCTTGGTAAATTTCGTTTACTTCTAAATATTTCTCGGTTATATCACGGCTATTTCTAGGCTACTTCTTGTCCGTCCCATGAGAAGCCGCGAAATAGCCGGGGAATAGCCCACCAGGAGCAGCTGCGGAGCCTGGTAGGCTATTTTACGGTTATTTCGATATTATCGATTTTGACGCTTATTGCACGAAACGCGGCAAATGGTGGCGAATTTCGATGGGTATGGGCCTCACGGTTTTGAAACTGCACTCGAAAGACACTATCGATTATTGCCGATCAATAACTTCCGCCTGTTGCTCAAAATACGATTTGGCGGTCAATCCTAGACCAGCAATCGATAAGTAGTCACAGACGGAGGGCCGGATTTGAAGCTTCTCAGATAAACTTATTAAAGCGAAATCAAGCACGAAATGGATTGGAAAGTTGCTGTTGTGAATCGGCGGCTTTCTCCCCCGGGTTCGACACCAGACGTCAGTCCCGGGGAATCCGGCCGACAGACTCCCTACAGATAACATGAGTGACTGTACTAATTACCCCGGCAAGCTGTATACTGCAATAAGGGCAATGTAACGATAATACCACATAACGCGTATTTATACACTGGTGCCACCAACTTGGACTTCACTGAATTAATCAACACAGATTCCGAATAAATTATTGATATTGCGAAATATACGGCCCTCTTGCATACACGACAGAACACAGCTCATTAGGTATACTAGTTTGTACTATACTCTGTTTATCTTGGAATTGCACAAAACACGGTCCGAAAATAGTCCTCTAAATGGCCCGCTAGTACCGTAGTGTACGTGCACGACGCCCTCTCGGCAGACCCGGGTGGGCACCCGGTGTGCAGAGCAATCGATTCGTCAATGCCGTCACTCGGCCACCCACCCTGCCACCCGGGTCTGCCGAGAACGCGTCGTGGACGTACACTACGGTACTAGCGGGCCAATTAGAGGACTATTGGCGGACAGTGTTTTGTGCAATTCAAGATAAACAGAGTATACAAGATAATGTGGAGAGAACTCGGAGGACAAGATAAGAGGAGTAAAAAAAAGGAACCAGTATTAAAAGAAAAGGGAGCACCCCTGAAATAGGCCTTACGATCAATAATACGGATTATTGCCATTGTCCTGTTCATTGAGATGCTCTTTCCGAGCCAACTGTGCTGCAGGTAAAATAGCAGTGTTCTAATGGCCAGGGGCCCCGAAACGCAGCACAGCAACGGTGAGGAAAAAAGAGCAGCACGGAGCTGCAGTAGAGAAGACCACGCATGGTCGCGGCAGGGGCGAAGACTGATGACTCAGACCGCGCCATCCGTACCAGTCCGACGAATTCTCTACCGTGCTTGAGGCATTCGTTGAGGGATCAGCCGCGCACAGGCCTCCTCTAAGGAGCAATAGCATCGCGCTTTCGCGACAGTTGCGTTTACGTAGCTTGACCAATGCTGAATGCCGTATCGCAGCTTGGAGAAGATGTTTTACTGTTTCCGCAGCGCGCATGATTTTGCACCTGCAGATGTTACGTCCTCTGTCTGATGAGGACAGAGATTAGCGCCGTTCTTGAGCCCAGGGAAATACGGGATGAACCTCTAACTTGGTTAATTGAACCGGAGGCATTTTGTTTTACCACACAGGGCAGTACATCGTACTCTACGCGGGTTCGCTGCTGCATCCTCGCGGAGCCGGCGCGGTTCTAACGCGGAGCGGCTGCGGTACTATCGCAGCAATGTCGAGGCTCAAGACAAGGCAACAGAATCGTCTGATCACGGAGCCGCTGCGGTACTATTGCGGAACTATGGCAGCATAGTCGAGGGTCGCGGTGCTTCCCCGTAACTCCGCCATCGCCGGTCCCAAGCCTGGATGAGAAAGGAGGAGGGTTGGCCCCCCCACCGACGGGCTGGAAAACTTAGGGGATTGAAACCGTTTGGGGGGGGACCACTCAAGAAAATGAAATGATTCATCCATGAAAATGAAAATTTGGGCTGATATCATATGCCTAATATCGTTATCAGTCAATGTTTTCGTGGAGACTCCATAGAAATACTTCGACTTCTGAAAGCTGTATCATTCATTCTCCAACTGAATCCTGAGTGCCCCCCCCCTCCCTAGCGGTGTCATAGCAACTTAGGTGGTAACCATGGAGAGTCTCTTAGAAAACAACGAAGAAGCTACCGCATCCGGGGCAGCCGATGCGCCAACACTGGGAACCAGGGTGTTGGTGAGAAGAATACTAGTGGCCAAAATGGAGGACGACTGGTGACACCTAAGAGTGAGCTGAGGATTGGAGCATGGAATAAGCGAGAGGGACACTGCGTCGTCGGTCAGAAAGAGATAATAGCAAGAGAGTTGTCAAGGTCCAACATAAAGATTGCTGCACTTTCCGAGCTGAGGATTACCGGATGTGGAACGGTAACCATTCAGGTGCCGGAAAGTACCGAAAAGATGGTGTTGTACTATTTCGGTGATGACGGATATCGCAATGGTGTTGGATTTATGCTAGGCAGTCGCGCAACTGGAAGCGTTGTTTATTTCGAGCCGGTTTCTGGCAGGATCGCTGTTCTTGTTTTGAGCGGAACAATCAAGACCCTGCGATGGGGGCAGTTCTTCAGTGAACTCTATACTCACGATGCGCCACAAGGTCCACTTGTCGAACCGAAACTAGTTGAGGTACCAGAGGGGACAGCGCTCGACTCGGAACCCACTGCGGAAAAAGTGAAGGCGGCAATCAAGTCGCTAAAGTATGGAAAGGCGTACGGTTGACAATGTCACTGCAGAGGTCATCAACGCGGGAGGAGATGTTCTACTGCGTCAGTTGCATCAGTTAATCTCTCGCATATGGCGGACAGAGAGCGTGCCATCCACCTGGAAGGAGGCTACTGTCGTACCTATACATAAGAAGGGCGATGCCAGAGACTGTAAAAACTATCGCGGGATCCGCCTGTTGTCGATTGTCGGTAAAGTCTTTACGAGAACTATCCAGTCCAGACTTCAACGCCATCGGGAAAGTATCTGTCGCGAAGAACAAGCAGGTTTTCGTCCGGGTCGAGGATGCAGCGATCAAATTTTTGCACTTCGTCAAGTTATGGAGGAAAGGATCCGCTGTGGAAAGCGCGTCGTTATCACCTTCATAGACTTCAAGTCGGCATTCGATTGCGTGCACTGGCCCGCCTTATAGAGAACGATGGAATGCGAACACATGCCAGGAAAAATGGTGAAGCTTGTGCAGGAAATTTATAGCGGCTCAACTAGCTGTGTCCACTTCGGAAACAGGCTATCCGAAGAATTCAGAGTCGATGCAGGCGTCCGGCAGGGAGATGTGAATTCGCCGCTCCAACTTAATACCGTGGTCGATGCTATTATGAGAAAGACCTTCGAAAATAGAAGAGAGGTCCAATTTGGCGATAACGATTTTGTCACGGATTTGATGTTTGCGGATGACAGCGCAGTGTTCACCGATACTGACATGGAAGCCACGCTTTTGTTGAACGATATGGCACAAATCGTGGAATCGTATGGGCTGCGGATTAATAAGGAGAAGACTAAAGTCATGACGTCGGACGGTTCACGTGCTTCTGTGTTCTTCGAGGGAGCTGAGCTTCAGCAAGTCAAGGAGTCCAAACACCTCGGATCGGTGGTGCAAGAGCGAAAGGTAGTGGCTACATCGGATATACTGTGCAGGATCGGTCAGGCGTCGGCTGCTTTCGCTTCGCTGGGCTGGCGTATATGGAAGAAGGGTAATGTGTCAACCAAGACAAAGATCCGAATGTTTCGCGCGCTCACAGTGCCAATCCTACTGTACGGGTCAGAGTCGTGGACGTTGCTGAAGTCGGATTACAGCAGGCTGGAGGTCTTCCAAACGCGGTGTTTGCGGCAAATCCTCGGGAAAACTTTAAGAGATCGATTACGGAACGACGTTATCCGAGGCACTTGCGACCATCAGCCTACGATCGAAGAACAAACTCGAACGAGAAGGCTGCACTGGTTCGAACACGTATGCAGAATGGAAACAAAGCCACTTCCGCAGAGATTGTTATGAAGAGAGCGCCCTGCACTGTGGAAGGTTGAGAGAGCAGCCCCGAAAAAGAAGTGGTTGAAGCAAGTCGAGGCGGATCTGAAGCCCCAACGGTGCAGTGTCCTTAATGCTATATTAAAGGCAGTGTTCACGATAATCTTCGCTTTTGAGATTAATCGCTAAATCGATTGTTTGGCCCCCGAGTAGAACTGAAATGACGAAGAAACCGAGAAAAACGCACCAGAAGGGCACGAAATCCTCAAGTATCAGCCCGCCTCTTAAGTATCAATGGAACTGTTCGTTGTGACAATGAAATCTATTGTGGACTCGTCTTTTGCAATTCTCCATTCTGTGTTGCTCTGTTCGTTCCTTCGGGCCCTAACTAGTACTGTTTTGCACAAAATATTCTTCAATTTTCGATTAGTCACATTTTTATCCGGTGACAACCACCGTGAACATGTTCATCCAACCAGACAACTAGTCCAGGCCATAGAATAATGTCACTGAAATAAGACGAATTAGTGCGTCTCTCGCCGTTTCATCGTGATTTTGGTAATACTTGGTTGCCAACGCATTGTTTTGAGTGGAAAACTTGGAAACGAGAATCATCGTGAACACTGCCTTTAATTGCTGAGAACCGTACTGAATAGAAGCGTATTGTTCAGGCCACAAGAGCTCCTATGGCACCTAGAGCAGTGTACTGGTTGAGAGGTCATCCTGCTCCGCCAGCCGCCAGCTAACGGGATGAGTGAGTGAGTGAGTGGTGTTTCCCCGGCACTGACGCGAGAAATTTTCTCAGAAAAAAGCTGGGGAGAACCAGCAGCCTCGACCAAATTCAAATTCGTGTGATTACTCTGTCGGCGGTTCTGTGAACCTAGCTGTTGTAGAAAAAACAAGAAGATAAAAAACCATTATGTTCATGGTACTACTTAGCAGGAAATAATCAACGTCAGCCCAACCTCGACGGTATCAAGGACGCTTCTACCGTCCTGTCCACCCAACACGTACAGATGATTCCTAAAGGAAGTTGCTGCAGGCGACGAACGCTTCTCTGTGATCGGATGAACCTGCAAATAATGATACCATTCCGAATGAATTGATGATGGAATCGAAAAAACTGGAAAGATCTTTACTTCTGTCCATTTTCCTTCCGCACCCTCACTGTAGACGTATGATTCAACAGTTCTCAACCGATCCGACGCGTGAAACCCTCCGACGGCATAGATCTGGAACACATAGCGTTAACAGAAATACCCAAACCGAAAATAATTAAATTGTAGGAGAACATCTTACCGTCTGATTAAGCACAACTGCTCCTAGCCTTTTTCGAGGAACTGTCAAAGAACGTATTGGATGCCATCGTTTCACCAGAGGATTATACATCTCTACTGTCAAAAGTGGACTGCCAAAGGTTGACTCTCCGCCTTGAACACAAAAGTTGAATTTCAAGATGTTGACGACTTTAAAGGCATCGTTCACGACGGATTTCGTTTTTGGGTTCTCCATATATAATGAGGGCTCTAGTATGTACCCTATATAACAGCTACGTTGGAAAAACTGCAAAAAATTCACTGAAAACCCCTTTTTCAGACCGAAAATATCTCAATCGACTTTTGAGAAAAGAAGAGTCGATCGCTAGAGATCGCTGTTTTGACCAACGATCTCACGATAAAATGAAGTTTATCTTTCTTTCAAGTGATTTGTGGAAAAGAAAAGATTAATCGATGTGTTTAGAAAAAGTCATTCTTTACGTAATTGTATAGTACATAATAACATAACACAAAAATGGTTGTATACAAATTTATTTCCAAATTAATCGCATGATGGTACATCAATAAGTAATGAGGCAATAATTATGCAACAAATTACCTTCTTTGGTAATGACTAACGGTTATATATCAAAATTATGCAATGGCATAACAAAGCACAAATTTCACGACACATGGGTTTATTGTCAGATTAATCTCTTGATAGTATAAAAATAAAAAATTAGACGATAATTATACAACAAATTGTTTTTTTTTCCTTAACAGAAAGAAAGACATACAGAAAATATGCAAAAAATTCAAAAGAACATATCCTACTTAAAGTTTTTCTTTTTTTTTCTATGATAGAGGGCACGCCATGGGCCAAAGACTCGCCCCAGTGCTAGCAGTCTGCTTCATGACCAGAATAGAATCACCGATACTGGAACGCCATCCATTAGTTTACTGCAGATACATCGACGATTGCTTTATCATAATGTCAACGCAGGCTGAAATGGATGAGTGTTTTGTTTGTTTATCCACACGTTTTTTGAAGCCCTACGCACTTTTCTCGATGTTATGCGCACTTTTCCTGAAGCCCCGCTCACTTTCGAAAGCATTTTATTCACGTCTGCAAAACCCTTGAACAACCCCAATAACGATATCCACACGTTTTTTTATATTCCTACGTTTTTTTCTCGATGTTGTGCGCACTCATTCTCAAGCCCCGCCCACTTTTCACCACTTTCCACTCACGTTCACAAGCTTTCCAAAATGTTGTTCACTTATATGAATCCCTATACCCCCTACACGAAAATCTACCCACGTCCCCGGCAGCCCTACAGTCGGTACCCTTTTTTGATATGTATATTTCTATAATTTTGTATAACTTTGTTAAAATACTGCAGGTGAACAAAAAACAAGTCAAAACATCGCAGAATCAGCTGCAACTATGTGGCATAAATTATAGCAAGAAAAAAGAAAAAGAAAAACATCAGCCAAACAAGATAACGTAAACACTGGAGCGAAAAAAATGAGAGAATAGACGTGGAGTCAAATGCGTCCTTGGCCCCTGCACACCAAGCATTTTCCCTAACGTCTGCGCGCGGTCGGTCCTAAAGTTGCGCGGTTCCTGCCCGCTTTGCAAAGTTGCGCGCGGCCCGAACGGAAAGAGGTGAGAACCTTGAAAACGGCGAAAGCGGTCGGAACGCTCGCAACTATTTAAGATCGTACTGACCGCGTGCTATGCGCGCGGTCAGCCCTAATCTGTTTTTTGCGCGCGGTTGAAACGGTTCCTGCGCTAGATCGGTACTAAGGGCGAAAATTTGCGCGCGGTCAGTCCTATTTTCTTTCCGAGTGATTATATAAATGTGAGCTCCATGTAATATAAGTGTGGCTTACATGTAATATAAATGTGTGTTACATTTAATACAAGTGTTAGTTACATGAGACATTCAGGTAAGTTACATTTATGTTTTGAAAAAAAAAACTTGTTTTCATTATTCTGAGTGGTACATGCGTCAGACTGATTATAATACGCAAACCATACATGATGTGTCAGTCATATGGAAGGGGTTAGCTTGAAGAATTTTAGGTGAGTGACACTGTTTTGCGCGGATCTTCTACAAAAAAATCTTATAACTATTCGTTCGAAGGTATGAAGGTTTCAATTTGCATGTTTGAATAGTACAACCATTCGTGACAAAATGTATATTGTTCTCTGGAAAGACAACTTCTCCATTGTGGGCGGGGTGATCCAATTAGGGTCAGGCAGGCCGTTGTCCAGGACCTCGACGAAGCTACGTCCCCTCCTCTTTGAGATCAAAATTTTTAAAAAATGTCTAAACCTTTTACGTCCAACCCCAGGTTCTGAAAAAAAAATTAACAGTTTTTGCGATCGAAATTATAAAAAAACTATTTTTCAGCCTCAATCTTCTTAAATTAATTACTGCAAACCCTTTTCAAAATAATTACTGAAAAATACACAAGATATCTCTATCCGAATGATTAGCTTCGGGGAGTGTAGTTTTGACTTGCTCTTTGCTCTAGAGCAATGTGAGAAGCATAGTAAGAAAGAAGTAATTAAAATTGTGACACCGATCGCCGCACAAGATACTCCATCTAAAATCGATGCATTTTGATGGATTTTCTGTAAGAACAATGACTGAAAGCAGTATCAAATAGCAGATACCAGCAGAAGTCTACATTTTTACGGATAAGGAACCTCCAACTAGAACTGCATTGAGACCTCCGGGTGGGTGGAACTCTTATGTGGGGCGGTGGTTTTGCGGGCACTGCACTGCACGTGACCCCCAGAGGCATTGGAGCACGATGTTTTTCGATGGCTCGCCGCAGTGGTAAGTAAAACCCCTTGCTCAGGAATGCTATAAATTGAGGAGTTTCCGAGCGAAATCGAGGTAGTGAGTAGAAGGTACGCCAATGATGGAAATTTCACCTTTTAAATCTCAAAATTGCTTTTTGAAAAAAAATTTCCGGGCGCGGTTTTGGACAACGGCAAAACGTGTTTATGCGAATTTCTTCGTAATTTCAAGGTCGTGAAAAGGGTGTTAGTTATCAGTTTGTGGGGAATTTCATGGAGAATCCTAATCTTTTTTCAGAATTTTGAAAATCTGAAATTTCATGGGGGGGACGTGCGTTGTCCAACTTTGGAAGTGAAGAATTTGAACGGTAATAGGGCCGATAAATTGATGTAACTCGTCTAAAAATTTGTTTTATGCGCTGCAAATTTGAACGCTGCCTAAAATATGTCTACTACAACGTTAGGTGAAGATACGTTCCTAACATGTTCTGTTGTGGTGTTGTACTAATGTTCTCCTTGATCTTTTTGTTGCTTTTACAAAGTTTTGGCCCGAAGTTTTTACGTCCCCCCAAAAATACCTCTAGATTTCGGAAATTTTTACGTCCCCCTGTTGCCCAGTTGGACAACGCCCGCCTGACCCTGGATCCACCTAGTCGGCTTGTCCTCAAAACAATAACCACTTCCTGGCCGTTTCTCGTCCCTTCATCTCCGTTCTTTTCACAGAAGAACCTAAAGCATAGGCTCTTGCAAAAAAAAATCAGAGAATTTTCATCGCGAACATTGCATTTAACTAGCGCAGGCTTTCACTCGATTCAGCGTGGGTCAAATAGTCGGAAGATTTAAATCATGTTACCTACAGGCTTGAAAGTCCCGCTGAAATCAACTATATTTTCTTGCGGAGTCGAAATGAAATTGCTACATGTCTTATAGCCTTATTCAAGTTGATTTCACCAATCTACAACAAACAAGTTGTTCTCCTCTCGTATGTGTAAACGCTGACCCAGCGACATGTTTCGACCTCCTAAGGCGACTATGAATGAGTCGGATTCAAGCTGCGATGTGTTGAAATCAAGGTATTTTATGTCGAAAACATGTTGAAATACATGCTACAAAAACAACGAATAAAACTGAAACTCATTATAATGCCTAAGAATTTTGACTTACCGACAACAAATATTAACTCGTCCTTACAACACCTACGTTTGGCTCTACTGCGACCAAAATCGTGTCGCACTTCCGGAGCCAAAGAGTACTTCATGGCATTAGACACCTACAAAAAAAAAGAAGAAATTCGCACCCACTATTACGTAGTGAACAGCCAACTCACAAGGTCTCTACACGAAGGATCGTCCCTGAACAAGTCATTTGCTGCGACCCTATCCACCAAAAATGAGGGCTCCAAGAGGGGAAGACGAACGCATTGCAGAAGTCTTAAATTATGTCAATATTCGTTTCTTCTTAACTTAGATTGCCTAACTTCAATACCTATTAGCATGCCTCCTTCTCTCGTCTATATCATATTGAATCCAACGAAGGGCCGCCTCGAAAACATCTTGTTCGAATACTACATGTAATCCGTCCTTTTTCAGAAATTCGGTAACTTCATCAACTGAGAATTGGCAAAACTCCTTGCTGCAGGACACGGAAACAAAATTCTTCTGTATGCAAATATCCGCTGCGGACACGATGGATTCCAGTGAATTCCTGGATAAATGAACCATATATTAAAGGCACAGGACACCCAAAGATTTAATTTTCAGATTTTATGCTTATATTGGAGAGAGTTACACGCTGATCACAGTGGTATCTCTGGAATCGTCCAAGATCCCCTTTGAACAGAGTTATGGCTCTTCAAAGATGCCTAGATTCTGAGGGTAAAAATTTGGTGAACGAGTTGTCTCAGGCTTGTATTTCTCTTCATTCGCAATCGTTGCGTGAGAGAAAGTCAGGATAAGGAGACAGTACGGTAACGGACTGAAGAACGACGACTTGCTGGAATTCATCCATCCATCGAGCCGCTATCGAGTTCGAAAATCGGTTAGGGGGTCGGGCCTGTGGTGGTGAGGAGCGAAGGGGGTCGGGCCTGTGGTGGTCGCTTATATCTCGCTTATTTGGAGCAATTGAGATCTCGCATTCGGCACGTGTTATACAGGAGGGGTCTTGTACACAATTACATGAAAATCTCAAAATTCATATCTGAGGGTGTACTCTTGACCTCACCCGTATCATAATGATAGGTCCACTATTATTTAAAGAAATTCTGTTTTTATTGCAAATATAAACAAGACACAACAACATGGCTAGAGGATCATGTCCCTAGAGCACGCCCTCTAATTACGCTTCTTTAAAACTATTCAATGGCGCCACTTTGTTGTTGAACTACACCCGTGCATACTGGTGCTATAATCCAGGAGAACGTGGCTCTGGCGCCAGAAACCTGATCACACCGTCCAGTATCCGTGTTCATGTACAATTTACCCACGGAGTAAGGGTAAATGCAACTCGGAATATAGATTTTCTGCGCTCACTCGCTCCATCTGGCTTCTCCGTTAAGAGCGAGATAGAAGTGGAGAGTGCTGGAAATTCTGAGATTCCCAGTTGCATTTACCCTTACCCCGCTTGAAAACCGTTCATAAATGCAGTTCCAGGAAAGCGAGGTTGCTGATAGGCGGCCGAAGCCATAGGTGAATGTACTCAGGTAAAACTAGTTGTCGAGAATCGGACGAAAAGTTGTCCTGCAGGCGCACGAATGCAGAACAACTTTCGCAGACTCTGGAGAATTCTGGAAAACTTTTCGCCCAATTCTCGACAGTTCCCGACAACTTCTCGACCAATTCCCGTCAACTCCTTGCCCGATTCTCGACTGCTAACATACATTTATACATATGTACAACTGTATGCACAGGGGTACGGACTTAGTGCACCCAAAAGGGCTCGCCGCCATTACTCGCGGACAGGCTGCCAGCTGTCACTACAGTATGGCAGCCCCGCCCTTCGCTGACTGTGGCCGCGCCACCAAATCGCGTCGCCGCGCCCGCGGTGAGAGTTGCGGCAGCCGCGACCGACCGCCATGAGCCTCCAATACGGGGCTTCCTTGATATTAAAGAAGCTGAATTTGTGCCTGGAGATTCATTGGCCTCAGGCTTCGGATCTTGGAAGCTTAAAGGAACATCGAATTTTCGAAATTTTACTTTCAGATTTCAATTTTTTCAAGATTCGCCAAATGCACCTGAATTGACAAATCGTTTTGAAATTGATGGAACTGGAAATTTCAAATGTGATCTACAAATTGAAAATCTCAGAAAATGCATCTAGAGTTCCCAGATTTTTACAGCAAGTAGGATCGGTTGCAACTGGGAAGCTTATATGCTTCGAATCGGGATTGCTCAATTTTAAAAAATTTAAATGTGAAATACAAATTCAAATTTTTAAATTTTCAGGAAATTCACCCGAAATTCCCTGATTTTTACTGAGGATCGGTTGCAATTGGGAAGCTGCTGTGCTCCGAATCAGAGTTGCTCAATTTAAAAAAATTTAAATGCGATCTACAAAATCAAATTTTTAGAAAATGCATCTAAAATTCCCAGATTTTTACAGCAGTGAGGATCTTGCAGCTGAATAGCTGCTGTGCTCCCATTCGTGATTGCTCAATTTAAAAATTTAAATGTGATCTACAAATTAGAATTTTCAAATTCTCAGAAAGTGCACATAAAATTCCCAGATTTTTACAGCAGTGGGGATCGGTTGCAGCTGAATAGCTGCTATGCTCCGATTCGTGATTGCTCAATTTAAAAAAAAATTAAATGTGAATTACAGAATGAAATTTTCGTGTCACCAAACGCAAGCGCCTGTCAAAACGGTGCAAATTTATTAAAAATTATTAGTCATCAGCGAGTTTTGTACATAGCGTGTTGTCCTGCTGTCTGCTATACTCCAGTTTCGTGACCTCATACCGGGATCTTCTGTTTCCCTAAGGGTACGGTAAGCAACCTGTAATAACTTTAATATGTTATAGAATTATAATTATCAAAATTTGATCAACTCTATCATCATTAAATAGATAAATGAATTTTTATAATAATAATATCAATATTAATAATAATAATTAAAAAATAATAATAATTGCAACAATAAGGATTGAATCAATACATTAATAATAAATCACGAGATTATACTGCTCGCATTGGGGCTACATGATATATTTTGACCGAATCGATTGATTTGAAAAATTATTTGATTGGAAATGTCGACTTCGAATCATTAGAAAAATCGAATATTTGAAAAAGGTCAAAAAACGAAGTATTCGGAAAACCGAATATTCGCAGAGTCTGAAAACGAGTTCCCCGTTTCAGGATTTTTTTCAGGTATGTTTTGAAGTTTTTCTGCGTTGAAACAACCTCGTGATTATTTGCTCGAAATAGCATGATATATGTTACGACCTATGAGTCCCAGCTCATGTCGCTGTTTGCCCTGGAATCCGCTAGACGCAAACGCAAACGTGTCCACAGGTTTAATAGTAAACCCCTCCTATATAACACGTGCCAAGTGCGAGATTGCAATTCCTCCAAAAAAGCGAAATATAGGCGACCACCACAGGCCCGATCTCCTTCGCTCACCACCACGTGCCACACCTACTACCAAATTTCCAAACTCGATAGCGGCTAGATGGATGGATGAATTCTCAACGAGTCGTCCTTCTTCAGTCCATTGCCAGACTGTCTCCTTTTCCTGGCTCGTTCTCTTACAGCCAGTGCCAATGACGAGAACTCAGAAAAATGAAAACAAGTTACTTGTGACATAAAAGCCAGAAAACAAGTTATTTGTAACATATCTAAGCCAATGTAAGTTAGTTGCGACTTTTATTGAGTCATTTAAGTCACATGTAACATATCGGAGACGCATTGGACGCGGTTTCCTATCGATATGTTGCATGTAACTTGAATAAGTTGAATTTGCAAGTAACTAACATCGGCTCAGATATGTTACAAGTAACTTGTTTTCGATTTCTGAGGGGGTACTGCGTGCACTGCGCCTCCGATATTTTACATGTAATTTAAATGACACAATGTAAGTTGCAAGCAAGTTAAATCGGTCAGGAAGATAATTCCAAGGAGGATGTACGATGCACTAGCTGGGTCAGCCTTACGACTGGCGTTGCTGTTGGTTCAATTACTCAAGTTTGAGGTACTTGACCCCACACCAGCACGAAAGGCCCCGAACGGCAATTTTTGCGTGGTGTGTGGTCTGGGACGCACTCTCTGAGTCGCGTGTCCTCTGCGTCACGCGATGGCCACCCACAGTGAAAATATAAATGTAACTTACATAATATTAATTTGAGTTACATGCAATATAGATGTATGTTACATGTAATGTATGTTACATAGATGTATGTTACATGTAAGTTACTTGAGAATTTCAAGTAAGTTACATTTCTATTACGAGTAACTTGTTTTGATTTTTCTGAGAAATACAAGCCTGAGACAACTCGTCCACCAATTTTCACACTTAAAATATAGGCATCTTCTCGGAAAAATCAAAACAAGTTACTTGCAATATAAATGTGACTTACTTGAATGTCTCAAGTAACTTACATTTATATTGCATGTAACATACATTTATATTACATGTAACATACATTTATATTACATGTAACTTACATTTATGTTACATGTAAGTTACACTTATGTTACATTTAACTTACATTCGAGTTTCACTATGGGTGGCCATCACGTGACGCAGACGACACGCGACGCAGAAGGCGCGTCGCAGGCTACACACTAGGACAAAAAATGCTGTGCAGGGCCTTCCGTGCTGGTATGGGGTCAAATACCTCAAACTTGGGTAATTGAACCAACAGCAACGCCAGTCGTCTGGCTGATCCCGCGAGTACGTCGTACATCAACATTGAAAATATCGTCTTGGCCGATTTATGTTACTTGCGACTTATTTTGTGCCAATCAAGTGACATGTGATATATCGGAGGCGCACCGCACGCAGTATCCTCTCAATAACCGAAAACAAGTTACTTGTAACATACCTAAGCCGATGTAAGTTACTTACGACTTATCTCAAGCAACAAGTTACTTGTAACATATCGGAGGCGCAGCGCCCGCAGTATTCCACCGATATGTTACATGTAACATCAATGACCTGAGATAAGTCGCAAGTAACCAACATCGGCTCAGATATGTTACAAGTAACTTGTTTTCGGCCTTTTATGTTACAAGAAAGTTGTTTTCATTTTTCTGAGTTTGACGAACCATAACTGCTCATAGGGGGCTCGAACGACTTCCGAACACGGTGATCAGCGTGTGGCTCTCTCCAAGATCAACATAAAAACTGAAAAATAATTTTCCGGGTGTGTAAGCGGGATGAAACTCAGGGTAATTAGATTACCTTTCTTTTTCGTCACTAGGAACATACGCTATTCTTGCACAGCTTAGATAGTAGGCAAATCTAGGAGAGTAGGGGAATGCAAGGTTCTCTTTTCTTTCTCTAACGTAGCTGCTTTCAGGGCGTGTCGAAGCAACGGGGAGAATCCTGACGCGGACGAAAACGACCTGCTGTCCATGGTGCAGCTAGCGCCGATCACTGTTTTGAGGCCTGCCATCTCCACCGTCCATTGTCAGCATGGATCCCCCATTTCATGTGTCAGCCCTTCTGGTGCTCGTCCGACTTGCGCTATGATGTAATCTTACTCAGTCGTTCTACCATAAGCTTTAGTATTGTTCTTTGTTATGGAACAGCAGCACGCGCCACGGCGCTAAGTCTACAGGTATTCTGTGCCTTTGATGTGTAATCATAGAACTCAACTAACGACGTTTCCAGACCTCGTTACAGTCCTCCTCATTGTCCATACCGTGAACAATTCAGGTTTTTCTGGGATTATCTAACAAAAACTCTTTAACAATGGCAAAATTATCGTGCTAATGCACTAACGGCGTGACACGGCTCTCCGATAATTTTTTTTGAATTGACGGAAAATGTTTTTTTCATTACGCGCACCCTTGCTGTAGTGCACCTTAACGCAAAGATTTCTAGACCGCGATGATGCTATCCTTATCATACGGTCCGCAGCGCAGTTGCGACACACGCGCCACGCAAGATCTTGATGATATCGTGCTGGACCAAGAGTGCTCAAACAGAACCGTGATCAGCCGTATTTGATCGACCTAATATTCAACTATTCAGACATCATGTAACTGTAAAAGGCACTGAAGAATCGTAGACAAACGAGGAATGGAAAAGAACCTGCAATCAAGTGCCGCACAAAACGCTCGAATCGCTAGAGCATTCGTCCAGTGCAAGCGCTTCAAAAGATACTCCGAGCATTCGTCAGCTATTAAATCCAACTAAAAAACGAACGCGATCAGTAAAGGTAAAAATAAGAATAGTTAAACGGCAGAAAATCCATTCTCACAGAGCTTCAACATAGAATTAAATAAATAACCATTTGTAGATGATTCGCTCCAGCCATTATTGCCTGCACATTATCCGCCCAAAAACGTAGCTCGCCGCAGTAAACGAATGAAATCAGCTGCTTGAGTGTTTTGTACTCGATACCTTGAAACAGTAGAGAAATTTTGTAGGACCAACGACGAATCATTACGCAATTCGAACTGACCTTGAACCTCTACCTCTTCCCTGTACCGGTACATACCCTTTGATGAGAAGATCTTTCGGAAATACGGAATGGAGGCGGCAAGTACGATCTAAACGAAAGCCTTTTAAAGGCAGTGTTCACGATGAGAAAAATGTTTGAAATTCCACTAAGAATGGGTAGTGGAGGCACACTCTTTAACGCTAACGTCGAAAGAACGCATGCAAACGAGCCAGGAAGAGCCCCAAAAGAACCCGAAGTTGCCACTTTGAGCGCAAGGCAAACCCCAAAAGCGCATTTCCCGCCCACCGACGTGGACGAATGAAAGCTTGAAATCGTGAGATGAGCGATGACTTCCGATTATTGGCAACGTTCTTCCCTTGATTCTCGACTTCTCTCTTTACTCAGGTCAGCTCACATAGATCGGCGGCAAAAGACAGAAGTTACAAGCCTCGGACAACTCGTCCACCATGTTTCCTTAACTCAATTTTTGAGGGACCATAACTACGTTCCCAGAAAGTCTTGTACGTTTTCAGAGACATCGTTAGAATCAGCATGGGACCGTTTTCAAGATAGTCGGAAAAACAGAAAAACGATTTTTATCGTGAACACTGCCTTTAAAGGCAAGGCTGAAAAACAGCAAAACAATTTTTTATCGTGAACACTGCATTTAAAGGCACAGTCCAAGCTCAGGGGCGAAATCCCATAAAACCACAAAATTGTGAAGTAGGCCCACCCCTTATAACACTTGCCAAGTGCGAGCTCTCGATTCCCCGAATAAGCGAGATATAGGGGGAAGCCACCCAAGGGCGCCCACACACGGAAGCCACTTTGGCACGCCCGTTCTACCATATTTCGAGCTCAACAGTGGCGAAATGAGCTATGGTTTTTCATCAGTATCCCCGTTCTTCCCTTCATTCTCTGTCTCTCTACCCATTAAGGTCCGCTCGCCGACATCAGTTGCAAATGACGGATGTTACAAGCCTCGGACAACTCGTCCACACTGCTTCCGCAGCTCTAATTTCGAGAGGCCGTAACTACTCCGTTCCCAGGGGGTGTTGTCCGATTCCGGATAGGCCGAAGAACAGAAAGACGATTCCGAAGTTGGACTGTGCCTTTAAAGGCAGTGTTCACGATGAAAATCGTTTTTCTGTTTTTTAGCCTATCTTGAAAACTGCCCCACGCTGATTCCAATGATGTCCCTGAAATCGTACAAGACCTTCTGGGAACGGAGTTATGGTCCCTCAAAGATTGAGCTAAGGAAACATGGTGGACGAGTTGTCCAAGGTTTGTAACTTCGGTCTTTTGTAGCCGATCTATGCGAGCTGACCTGAGTAAAGAGAGAAGTTAGGAATGAAGGGAAGAACGGGGCGAATGATTGGAAATCATCGCTTATCTCACGATCTCGAGCATTCATTTGTTCACGTCGGTGGGCGTGTGATGCGCTTTTGGGGTTTTCAATGCGCTCGAAATGGCAACTTCGGGCTCTTTTGGAGCATTTCCTGGCTCGTTTTCATGCGTTCTTTCGACGTCAACGTTACAATGTGCCCCTCTACTACCCATTCCTAGTGGTAACTTAAACACATTTTTTATCGTGAACACTGCCTTTAAGTATCAAACCGCCTCTTAAAGGCACAGTCCAAGCTCAGGGGTAATTTTTTATGTTATATTCCGGCCGCCGTGTATAGCATCCCTGCCAAGCGCGAAATCTCAATTCGCCCAAATAAACGAGAAAAAGCTAGGAAAAGTCGACCTCGCCCCCGTGGAAGAAAAAATCGGTAACGCCCACCGACAAGATTCCGGTCTCAATACTGAAGAGAAGCGCGATCAGTTTTGCTCTAAATCTATGTTCTTCCATTTGTTCTCGGTCTGGCTTTATTTTGCGACCTGCTTCAAAACGATAGCTGCGAATATCGAGGAAATACAAGCTCGAGACAACTCGTCCGCGAATTTCTCGCCGTTCGAATTAAGAATTTTGAGGGGCCATAACTCCGTTCGTAGTGAGCTCTAAGCGATTCTGGAGACACTTTTGTGGTCGGCGTGAAATTTTGTCCGAGATAAGAAGAAAAACGAAAATTCGATTCTGAGATTGGACTGTGCCTTTAAGTATCAAAGGAAGTGTTTGTTGTGACAATGAAATCTTTTGTGAACCCGTCCTTTGCAATTCTCTACTCTCTATTGCTCCGTTCCTTCCTCAGGGCCTAACTAATCCTCCTTTTCATGAAATATTCTTTTATTTTCGATTGACTCAATTTCCCATCAGTGAAAACCACCATGAACATGTTCATCCAACCGGACAACTAGTCCCAGTGATAGAATAATGTCAATGAAATACGACGTTTTAATGCGTTTCTCGACGTTGCTTCGTAATTTTGGTAACACTTACAAGGGACCACTTCGAACGAAAAATGGAGTTTTGAAAAACGGTCTTTCGCGGCTTGTAGAGGAGTTAGAAAAAATCTATTAGAGATTCTAAAATTTCACTCAGTCCTCACGGGTAGATCGAAAACGATCAAAGAAGGAAAGGAACAAGAACGTTGGATTGGGAGGACGTAGCACAAATGTGGGCTATACAATGGCCTTGAAATCATCAGAAAATGTTCTCCTAAAAGTTTGAAGATGAAATCTAACTGGGTTCTTAAGTTATGACTTGTTCTTTGATCCCCTGAACAAGGCTGGTTGCATGCCAACCACCGGAGATTGGAATGAGATAGTCGGGGTGGGCTGGCATCACACCATGGCTCAGCCGGTTAGGCGTTGGATTACGAAGCAATTGAAAGATGGTTCGAATGCTGTGGGGTCATGACTGCATTATGGCTGATAGTAATGTCATTTGTATGCGTTCACCTTACTTGTTTTGAAATTTAAAAGTATATCTTGTTTTTTATACCTCTTTTCTTATATCGCAGAAGTAACGTGATATGAACGGAGAACGGTTCACATCAATGTTAGAAACTATGGAAATTCCGAGGTTTCGACAATTGCTAGAATATGAAGAATACCCTTACCCTTTTCCCCCGCATATGTATGCCACAGAAAAACCATCCTTAATTCGGAGAAACACTTTAGAGGACTCATTTTGATATATGACGCTGGAAAAAAAGTTCGGACAAAATGAAACTTCGTGGACTTGTTCCTTGACCAATGACCAATCTTTTTTTCCAACAGAAATAATTATTATAAACAGAAGTGGGTCTAGCTAAACTAGAGAATCCATTGAAGCAACCTAATACTTTCACGCATGGCTCGAAAACTCAAGACAAGTGTTCCATTATCAATTACAAAATTTTGAGAAGAACAGAACCAATGTTTTAAAAACGAACTTTACAAGAAAACTACTTTTATTCAGCCTGGCCATTCTGGATTAAATGTAGTTTTCTGGAATCATTTTGGACGTAGAATCCAAGTATGCTCTTAGCAGCTTCTCTGAGAAAAAAAAGAAACCACTCGGAAAGAAAGGTACAGGCGTTTTTCCAAGCCTCACGGCAAGGCAAGGGTACCTACCCATCAGGGAATTTTTAGAAAGGTCTGGAAAAAATTTACGGATTCGGCTCGAAACTTGTATGTAGGGGTAATCTAGGGTGCTCAACACGAATCTAGAAATCGTTTGTCGAAATTCTGAGGCTTACTGTAGATTACGGTAGTTGTCATGACATAGAGGGCCCGAACCTACCTTAATAATTCGAAAATTGACAAGCGAACATCAAATTCGTTTTCAGCACCCCGAATAACCCCTGTTCAAAAATTTTGAGCCAAATCTGAGACTTTGACCCAACTACCGTATACCCACCGTAATCTAATTTTTTTCGACCTTTGGAGCCGCATGAGGTAATGGCTCAATGCCATTTTCGGGGGCTCAGAGGTCGAAATTTTTCGCCCAAACTCCGCCCCCGGGCGTAATTTGGGGCGCTAAACACGAATCTGAGGTCCGTTTCCTGTTTTTTTAGCGGATTTCGTCAGGTTAGGGTGCATTGAATGGCATTTTACCTACCGCAACCCATTGTTCTGGTGGTTTTTGATCTACTCGTGAGGACTGAGTGAAATTTCAAAATATTAAATTGTTTCTTTTAACAACCTCTACAACTCTCAAAAGACCGTTTTTCGAAACTCCATTTTTTGTTCAAAGTGATCCCTTGTTAGAGACCAATGCATTGTTTTGTGTGAAAAACTCGGGGACAAAAATCATCGTATACACTGCCTTTAACCTGGATCTCTGAGTGTTGCAAGCTCAAAACGCTAGGTGAACCCCAAGTGCAAAGATGTTCTTTTTCGCCCGAACTTTGTTCAGAAAGGGTGGAGGGTTACCCAGGGCGAGCTGCTGTAAACGGGTGAACTATCAGTTTTCCATAACTTGCGGTTTCAAAAGGCCTCCTTCGCCGTTTTAGTTACTCAAAAATATGGAAAAATAAATTGTTTTTTCGCGAACATGCCTCTGAGTCCACACGTAGGGCTTTCCAGACGGGTTCACGACAAGTGCGTTGGAGAATGACTTTTTTTGTGTGAAGCATCAAGGTTGCTGGCGCAAATGATACAATGCCACTGATACCATTGACTTCCAAGGATTTGCTCGTTAATTTTGCATCATCTCTTGGTAGTAGCTGATCGATGTGGCACTAGCATTGTTAAGATACGCAGCGCACTATGTAGAAAGAGCTCCTGGTACGACTTAGAATGTTGCCACGTACCTACGCACGCTTGTGAGTGCGGTAGTCTCCGGCGTATACAGCGTTATCGACATGGAAGTGACTTCGGGATCCCTGCCGACTGTTAAATTGCAGCTCCATCTTGATGTCCGGTAATCCAAGCAAGACGTCACTTGGAAACCACAAGTGGGTTCGGTTCGCTGAAGACGTCCCAGAAAGTTCTCAGCTGGGAAAGTTAGTCCAAATGCACATGGTGTCAATCGATATGCTATAAGGAAGGTTTGGAGAGAATCCCTTGTAGGCTCAGCTTTGCGATTCCGGGCTTAGGGGTGTCCAAAAAGCGTTCGGCGTATGTGTTGCTCTGCGAGTGGAACGGTGCTGGATACGATTGTTTCCTTCAAAAAGGGGAAAACGCATACAAACTAAGCGGTCATGAATTGTGTGCCTTTATCCGCTACGAGATTCTCCGGAGTACCGAACTGTGCGAAGATCTTCTTCTTCGCTAGAGAAATGGCAGATGATGTGATTGACGCCATCTGAACGATTGCTGGCTACTTGAAATACGCGTATACTATGATCCAGTAGAACTGGCCTTCACGCGGTGTAGCAATGTCTGCATGACCTTGTGTCCACGGAGACACCGGCTCTGGCCAGGACCGCAACTCACCCTCCGCAGGATCTTTGGAAGGTTTGACCTGGGGATCAATCACTCGAGTCGGCTCAAAGGCTGCACATTCACCCCTGTCTGTGAGGGCCGTGATGGGATTTTGGAATACACAAAATTTCAATCTTATTCAAAAAAGGTATACGGTATAGGTACATTTTACGTTCTGATCACAGTGATTCTGTGATGGAAAGTGATCTATCTTGCACAATAAACCCGAGACGGTCGGATTCGGAAGTGCCCTAAATTTATGATGACCAGTATACCACTGAACAAAACAGATTGAATAAGTCACCTGACGCAGTCACTCATGAGACTGCTGGATTCATTCACCTGGAGTTTGTGAGGTTTTCATCCCCTATCAGTGTGCATGTCATTATACAGTTTCAGACGAGAATGGAAAACAACCTTGTGCGCAGTGATCCGATGTCCTTCCACTATAAGCGCTACGTCGCAGAGTTCATGGCAGCTCCAAAGAAATTCGATGGAAGCATGGACCTGAAAGTATGCAAAATGGCCGTAGTTGTTATCAAAATATAACGATGAGTGAATTGGAATTTTCCAAGTTTTCGCATTTGCAAACATATTGACATGGTCAAACCAACTCCAATGCCATGCAGGAAAATACTGCTGGGGGCATTCTCGAAGCAATCGCTCAGTAAGGATCGAGTGTATGCCCAGAGTACAATCTGTGTTACCTTTTGTGCTGCTGGACTTGAGGGGAGAGGGAAGCTTCCGGGTCGTGGTCTCAATACTCTGCCAACGCGTAGCTAGATGTCTCCAAGGGCGCGGCCTGTAACGCCGCCCCATTCCATGTAGCGAGAATTTACGGGTTTTAGCTACGATAACTTGAACCCGCATATTCTTGTGTCGCGGCTACAAGAGTGCAAATTCTGCGCGTATTCTACGTGAAAAGGAAAACTAAATTCGAACCACTGCTCTCTCTAACGCTCTATCTAATGCGTCAGGGATCGACGAGTCGATATTCTCGCTATGATTTTGTATTAGAATCCACGGATTTATCGATAGCCTGTGTTGAAATGCAATCTCATACCCGCGCTAGCTACGCGGGACGCAGGGATGCCGTTCGAACAGTGTTGTCTTAGTCAATCCACGGATAACTTGACACTCTGTGGGTGGTGATGGAGGGTGACCCCGTGTCGCTCTCTTCTTCTTCTTCTTATCGGCCACATAGAGCTTCTCCTCATAGAGGTAAAAAGGCAGCCACATCGCACGGGTTCTTCCACATATCCATAACTGTTAGAGAAGTCGGCCTCACAGGACATGAAAATAAATGAAATGAATCGTGCCCTGGGTTGTGGCAGTCAGGACATTCGTCGGGGATCGACGAGTCGATCTTATGGACGAAGGCCTTGAGGTGTGAGGAGTGTCCACATCGTAGACCTGCCAGGATGACGCGTGTACGTCTGGGTAGGTCCGATTCGCTGCCATCGATCGGGAAGGGGGGGGCACGTCACCAAATATTGGATTAAGGGGAGCACTGGAAAGGTATTCTCTGACGAATCGGGTGTGCTCCATTTGCAGTAATCTGACGCGATTGAGCTCCGACGTCGCCCAACGTTGACGATCCAAGACAGAGACTGCAGCATGAAGTGGCGAGCGAATATATCGGAAATGGGGACCAGATGACAGTATGAGAAATTAGGGTGTGTGGAATTCCCTATAACGCCAACATGGAACTGCTGCGACTGGAGTTGACAATGCTGCTTTACAGGTAGTAGCGAACACTCTTGATGTAGATGAGATATCGGTGTGGATCTAGGGCATAGAGTGATCACGCGTAGAGCAGTGTTCTGTGCACGCTGAAGCTTGCTCCAAGAGGCTTCCGACAGATGTCTAGACCAAATTGGGACTTTATATTCCAGCACCGGCTGCACCATAGCCCTGTAGGTGGTTCTCAAAATTTCCTTAGAGCTGCCCCATGTAGTGCCTGCCAGCGAACGTAGAATGTTGTTACGTGTGTTGGCAGCAGCAGCTCGAACACGTGTGTTTTCATGAAAACGCAGTGACGTGTCCAGGAATACACCAAGTAGACGAGGGTGCTTTGATAAGGGCAGCATGTTTCCTTCCCAAAGAACCTTGGGACGCAGCTTGTGTTCGGCAGTCGCTGTAGTGCACAAAGTAACGCTGGACTTGGTTGGAGAGACTTTTAACTGCTTCCATTCCCTGAACTTAGCCAGACTGACGAGGTATTTATTCATCTCAGCAGTGGCTCGATCGATGACAGGGTCAGTACAAATAATGGTGATGTCATCCGCATATAGACATGAGTGGATGTTTGATGACGGCTTCGGCACATCAGATAGATACAGAGAAAACAGGCTGGGAGATAAAACTCCTCCTTGTGGAACGCCTGCCTTCAGGGGCACAGACTTCGATAAGTGTCCATCAAATTTCACACGAATGGAACGATTTTTGACAAAGTTATCTGTCCATCTTTTGCACCAGTCAGGAATAGTAGAGTCCAGGATCGATTTGGACAGCAGCGGGATACTGACGTTATCGAAGGCAGCGGTTAAGTCAACGGAAACGACTACACTTCTACCAGCTGGAGGTTTCATGTTGAAGCCAGCGATTATGTGTTCTGTGATGGACGTGAGTGCCGTGATGGCAGAGTGGGCCTTCTTGAAGCCATGTTGATGCACATTATGAGGTAATGCTTCCTAGAGGTGCGGGTTAATGAATTTCTCCGCTAACTTAGCAATAGGGGACAAAAGGGAGATGGGTCGATGCGAAAATGCTTGATCTTCTGGTTTGCCAGGCTTGAGGATTGGCAGAACAATTGCTTGCTTCGATCTAGTGGGAATGACCCCTGAGCTGAATGACGAGTAAACTAGATCACAGAGTAATTCAAGGAACTGCTCCGGCAAGTGCTTGAGATGGACGGCTGACACGCCGTTGGGTCCTTCGGCTTTCGAGCTCTTTATGGACTTGATGAGGGAAGACATCTCAGAGGCAGTTATGGCAGGTACGTCTTGTCGGCTGAGCTTCCTTGTAGACCGGAGATGAGCCTGTTGCATCTATCACGGCGGGACGTCGCTGAAGCAAAGTGTTTTCCAAGTCGACATGCAACCCTGAAGCCGGTCTCAAATTTCCCCGAAGGAAACTCAAGCATGTTGCGGTCCGCTGCCAATTTCTTCCCAGACAACCGCTTAAGAACGCTCCAGGTCTTCTTTGCATCAGTTGAGAAATTCGGAGATTCAGTGAACTCCATCCACCGCGTCCGATCATTAAGCCTTTTGGTGATCTCATCCGATAGTTGTTGAATACTGGGATCCGCAGGATCAGCTCGGCGCTTCTCGTCCCGTAATTCGATCAGCTCCAGAACATCCTTGAGAACGTTGGGATAGAACGTTCTCACACGCCCTGTAGGAATTGCGAATCTGGAGGCACTGCATATGGCGTCGACGATGAACTTGTCCTTTTCATGAACGGAGCCGGTAAGCGGATTGCAGGCTACCCGGCTGAGTAACACCTCCTTAAACTGGTCCCAGTTAGCCTTACGATAGTTGGTATACAGTTTGCTACGAGAGCCAAAAAAAGGTGCAAGATGACTATTGAGATACAAATCCAATGATGCGCATATGGGTACATGGTCGCTGGCCATAACTTCAGCAGTAGACCAGTTACAAGATACAGCAAGGGAAGATGAGACAAATGTAATATCCGGTGAGGACGGCCTGCCCGTGGAAGGAAGGCGAGTGGTGACGTCCTCATTAATGGCAACAAGGTCATAGTCCTTCGCAAAGAGCTCTAGTACACCTCTGTTATCAGGATCTAGAGAGGAGAACCAGGATGAAGAATAAGCATTAAAATCGCCAGCCATTACAACAGAAGATGAAGGGAGGGCAGAGTGTACAGAATGTAAAAATGGAGTGGGGTCAGACGAATTAGGACATGAGGAGGAAGGGGGAATATAAATATTAACAATATCCATGGGGCAACTTTGCAATACAACATGAACACCGATACATTCTAAAACATTATCATTAGGAACAGGAATAAGGTGGGAGGGTATGGTGGATTTTACAAATGTGGAAACGCCACCACCATGGGATGTGCGGGGAAGGTGGTACGACGTATAACCAGGAAGGCGGGGTAAGGAGGATGTTGGGCTAAGTTTTGTCTCCTGTAGAAGGATGACATCTGGATGAAAGCGTTCAATGTACAGTGTGAGTTCAGCAAGTTTGGCACGCAGGCCATTGATGTTATGTTGAAAAATGTCTAGACGATGAAGAGGAACACCAGGGGGAGAGTTAGAGCAAGATATACAACAGTAAGCATCAGTATAGTCATTATAGCTGGTTAACCCCGAACATTTGAGATGTACCCAGCCGAGGCAACCACCGCACTGAACGCTTGCATGCTGAGCAGATAATCCACAGTGGAGACAGGGATAACGTGGAGTCTTGCTTCTCGGTCCCGGGTTCCACTCAATGCCAGCTCGTAACAACAGAATACGAAGGAGTGCAGCAGCCAGCCATTTGCACTCCCATACAGAAAAAACTCCTCGTGGAGTTGTTGATGCCCGTTTGATGGGTCTCCTTGATCTTTGTAGTCGACTCCACAGATCCACCACGCGTAGGTTGAGCATCTCGGATCCTGTCGCTCCCTGGAAGACCTTGCTAGAGATAATTTCGGCCGCTGGTACGCTGCAGGCCGTGGGGAAGAAACGGCGATGCGCTCGATCGCAGCGGGGTTCGTCTTTCTAGTACGGATCAAGAATGGGTGGGTCGATCGACCGAGTGCTGCAACGAGAATAAGCGTAGAATATGCGGGCGCTGTAGCTAAAATTTCACCAACTGAGGCTAAACTTTGCGTAATTTACGTAAATTCTCGTGCCGAAATTAGACTACATGCCTCCGAAAAACTGGGCATCTCCGGTTTCCGTGTGAGGCGTCTAGCTACGCGTAGGCGGAGTACACAAAAACCGGTGTTGTCCAGTCTTAGGCAATTCAAATTTCGGAACCCATTCGCATAAATGGTGTGGCCTGATTTTTTGAACAACAAAGGACGGGTCAACTCATCTATTTTTGTGTACTGAGACCACTAATCGAAGTTCCCACAGTTTTCGTAGCACCCTTGAGCCATAAAAGATCTGCAGTTGAGCAAATTTTACTTCAAATTCTTCAAAACCTTGGCGCACTTACCTTGCTGAACAAGGTCTGCTTTCTATCAATGCAACACACATCATCATCGCCATCTGTACTCAGTTCCAACTTGAGATCAGTCACTGTAAAAGAACGTTTGTCAGTTGTTCTCCCCTACTTCAGCCTTACGAAAGGAGACCATTTCACCGTAGTCAGAAGTGAGCAAAATAGGCACTTCGAGAGGATGTCCTTGCTGTTGCGAGCGAAAAAAAGTGAGTATCCATCGCCCGCATCTCTATTCCAAAATGTTTTAAGCTTGAAAAATAAGTCACAGTAACGAATTCACATTTTTCTTACAGTGACCCACCTTGGGCGTCAAAAAAAAGAAAGAAAGATCATGCTCGTACAGTGCACCAAATTCCCGCCCCCCCCCAACACGATTGAGCGAATAAAAAGTCGACCTATGGATCCTGATAGTGATATTGCCTCACCACCTCTTATGATGCTGATACGGATCAAAAATGTTTATCGAAAAGCGGCTGAATCAAAAAAATATTATCGCCCAAACTTCGCCTACAAGGAGTTCTTACAAATGATCACAGTAAACAGAAAATGGAGTTTCAAAAAACAATCTCTCGGGGGTTGTGGGGGAAACAAAAAGAGACAGTTTGATATTCTAAAATTTCCCTCAGCCCTCATAGGTAGATCAAAAAGGACCAAAAAAGTAACTTTAAAAACATTACCTGACCACAGCAAAATCGATAAATCATCAGAGGTTCCAGAAAAAATGAAATTGACCTTAACATGAGGTCAGCAGGACATCGTGGAAAGGGGTGTGGCCTTAGATGACGTGGCTAGGACTTCGTGGAAAAGGAGTAGGCCTTCAGATGATGTCATGGAAAGCAGGTGGGGTTTTAGATGACGTCAGTAGGACGTCGTCAAAAATGGTTAGCGCTTCATGAGGGCGTGCGCCGCGTTGCAAAAGGCAGTAGCGCTTCATGTACAGAGTGCGCCGTGTAAAGAGTGATGAGCGCATGTGCAGGATGCACTTCAACCTGAAAAATTGTTTAACAGGAAGCCGTGGGAAGTGGATAGGACTCTAGAAGGGGTATCTGGAAAGTCTTGGCAAGTTGTGTCCTATACTGTCCGACATACGTAGAATGATATGCCTGAAACCATGCTCAAAAGCTCTATAATCTACGGCATTCGCCGCACTTCGGATTAGTTTTGTATATGTGCACATATGACGCAGATTTTATTTCGTTTCTCGGTTTAGTCCGTAGTTGGGTTCTCCAAATTTTGCAACCCGGACTTCAATCCCCACACCCAACCCTCGTTTGGTATCTTACTCGACCGCAGAGAGTTGGGGTAGACATCACATCTCCTTTTTGGAGCACGAAATAGAATTCTTCGATACTGGGAAGAAATAACTAAAATAGATAAACAATGGAGTCGGAAACGTTAAGGTCTACGATATATTTTACAGCAAGCCAAAATATTTCTGCGTGCAGTTTTAAAATTGGCAATTAAAGCATATCAGCCAGTGCCGTAATTCCACCGCAATTAACGAACACAAATTAACGTGATTTTGGAACATTTCCGTTGAACGTTATTCGTTAATTTTCCGAAAAAAAAACCGCGTTAACCCGTTGATGCGCTAACACGTTAACGTTATAACGCACATCCCTGCTGCCGACCAATGTTCGTGTCGAGAGATCCTCGTGTCGACCAATACTCATAATCCATCAACTCACACTACGATGTGGTATCGATATCGGTGCCGCCCGATCCATCTATATGACTAGTACAAGGCTATCCGATAAGAACAAATTCATGACGTCGGATGGTTTACGTGCTTCTGCGTTCTTCGAGAGAGCCGAGCTTCAGCAAGTCAAAGAGTTCAGGTACCTTGGATCGGTGGTGCAAGAGCGAACAGTAGTGGCTACATCGCAGATGTGCAGGATCAGGCAGGCTTCGGCTGCTTTCGCTTCGCTGGGCTGGTGTCCGCTGAAGAAGGGTTATGCGTCAGTCAAGACGAAGACTATTTCGCGCGCTTATAGTGCAAATTCTACGATACGGCTCAGAATGGTGGACGTTGCTGAAGTTGGATCACGGCCGGCTGGAGGTCTTTCAAATGCGGTGTTTGCGGCAAATCCTCTGAAGCTCTGAGAGATCGCATACGCAAAAACGTTATCCGAGACGCTTGCGACCATCAGCCCACGATCTCCGAACAAATTCAAACGAGAAGGTTGCCCAGGGTCGGACACGTATGCAGAATGGAAACAATCCGACTTTCGCACAGATTGTTATGGAGAAAACGCCCGGAACTGTGGAAGGTTGAGAGGGCAGCCCCGAAGAAGACGTGGTGGAAGCGAGTTGAGGAGAATCTGAAGTTCCAACGGTGCAGTGTCCTCAACGCTAGATTTATTGCCGCGAACCGTATTGAATGAAAGCGTACCGTTCAGGCCACACGAACTCCTATGGCGCCTACGGCAGTTTAATGGTTTAGAGGTCATCCCACTCCGCCAGCCGCCAGCTAACGGGATGAGTGAGTGAGTGATTCGATAGCAATGAGGATGGGACCTTAATTCCAAATAAGAAACTTACACAATTTTCAAACAAAAGATCACCGGCGGGGGGGTTGTACCTTACTATTAGTGTCATGTTCGAGAAAGTCAGCGCACCACCACTGCGCCACGTGTGCTCTGAGCTAGACGCTAGGCTCCGCATAGACCAGGTAAAGGCCCGTTTCGCGCTCGTAACTTCTCAATTTGAACTTTTCTGTACTTCTTTAAACTCTCAGAAAGGAGTCAGTTGGAGTGCTGAACACGGAAAAATGGTCAATTTCTGGCATTTGGAAGTACTGTGGGTACAAATTAAATTTGTGTGACCTATATTTTCGAGATCTACGTATGGGCACGAGACATTCACCAGTTTCAAATCCAATGGCAGGGATGTCCTCGCAATGTATAGTTAGATCCGTGGCTTGCTTCCTCAGGAAAACATTTAAATCTCACCCGCGGCTGGCGAGGGCGGTCGCGTGGGGCCTGCCCGCTAATCGATTCAGGCTGAGAGAAGTGCGTAGCTGATCAGCTTGGCATACCGCCAGCCGCCGGTGAGATTTAAACGGCCCGCGCCAGCCGCGGGTAAGATTTATACTTTTTTTTTGAGGACGCAAGCCACGTACCCAACTGTACTCCATTTTGCTCACTTCCGACAACGCTGATATAGTTTCCATTCATCGCTTGTTCAACCTGGACGCGACGGATTGTGTGGGATCGGCCGAGTGGAGCCATGCAAGGCAACTTCCGATGACCGTTTGCTGATTCCCATAGGCCTGTCTCTTTTGACTGGACTTCGTTTATCTTCGACTGCCGCCTTCTTCCCCATGTTTCGTTGCAGTTCGATGAAAAAATGGAACTTTAGATGTAAACAGCACAATTCTAGCACAGGAAAGTCTGACAGCCTCAGTTCCTACACCATAAAAGGCAGAGTTTGCGAAGATCATTTTCAGTGACCTTCTACAGTAAATTGATAGGTGAGGAGGGTTTAAGGCTGCCAGTATCGAAAGAACGGCAGAAAACTAGCCAGAACTGAAAAAAGACTGCTATAAAAAGCGTTCTAAAGTCACCTAAGCGCCCCATTCCTCCTTTCCGCCCTCGTGATGTGAACAAATAAAAATTCCAAAAAGTGATACATCAAACAATGAAATCAAGGAAATACTGTTGAGTGAGCTACTCAGAAAATCGCCGCATTCAATGCGTGTTGAATATGCATTCAACTTGCGTGACCACACTCATCGAAATGCTCCCTCGCAAGAGCACATGCCCCAAACAGCAGCACGTGCTGCAATATTTCATCGCAGGAGTACGTGCTGCAAAATTTAATCGCAGAAGCACGTGCTGCCACCTAGTCCAGCACTATCGCCGCAGTACTTCGACATGGCCCGCACACCAAGATGAGAGCGGACAGCTCGCCGAGCACCGTCTGGAGCCGCCAGTGGCTGGGCGAGCCAAGTACCGCGAACTTCGGTAAATGACCCGGCGACGCTGCCGTCATCTGAGTCCCGCCTCAAGAGTGCGTCGTATACTTTCCTTTTTTGAAAATCGTTTAGTCATAGAATTGAATGCGTATGAATATTTCATTTGTTGGGGCACGTGATATAATAAATTTAAACACAAGAGGAGCACGTGCATCCTTGGCAACGTGCTCCCCTGGCATCACGTTCCCTATTTGTGCTCAAAACCTCCTTGTCTTCAATTTGCATTCATATTCGACCCGCATTGAATGCGGCGAATGTCTGACAAGGGAAATGCTTGTAGTGGTAAACGCATCTGCGAAAACGACTAGTATCGTTAGTGTCTCTTGGGCCTCAATAGTAAAACTGTATCCGCCCCGGACTGCAGGTTCCAAGAAGTAATAAGCGTTTTTCAAGCTTTACGAAAAGGTAAGGGTACCCATCAGGCATTTCTTATGGTGTTTCAGAAATTTTTTTTCGGATTTTTCCCATCCTACTATATATATTTTGGTAAATTTGTGTGTGCGTGTGTGTATGTATGTATGTATGTAGAATGTATGTATGTATGTATGTATGTATGTATGTATGTATGTATATGTATGTATGTATGTATGTATGTATGTATGTATGTATGTATGTATGTATGTATGTATGTATGTATGTATGTATGTATGTATGTATGTATGCATGTATGTATGTATGTATGTATGTATGTATGTATGTATGTATGTATGTATGTATGTATGTATGTATGTATGTATGTATGTATGTATGTATGTATGTATGTATGTATGTATGTATGTATGTATGTATCATTCCATAGTAATAAAGGAGAATCCCGTCCGTGTCCGTCCGTCCGTCCGTCCGTCCAGCCGTCCGTCCGTCGTCAGTCAGTCAGTCCGTCGGTTTCAGTGTGCATTCTGTAATTGCAGACTTTTCTGTTTTACAAGGGTTAGGCCCGAAACAATCAGACGGGACGTCGTAGAAAGTCAGCGGGACCCAGCGGGAGTGCGCCGGACGCCGCAGAAAGTGTACGGAACCCATTTAGGAGAGCGCCGGACGCCATAGAAAGTGTACGGTGCCCATTTAGGAGTGCGCCGAACGCCATAGAAAGTGTGCGAGACCCATGTTAGAGTACGCCGGACGCCATAGAATGTGTACGGAACCCATTCAGGAGTGCGCCGGACGCCGAAGAAAATGTGCGGGACCCATTTAAGAGCGCCGGACGCCATAGAAAGTGCACGGAACCCATTTAGGAGTGCGCCGAACGCCACAGAAAGTGTGCGGGACCCATGTAAGAGTGCGCCGGACGCCAGAGAAAGTGTGCGGGACCCATGTTAGAGTACGCCGGACGCCATAGAAAGTGTACGGAACCCATTCAAGAGTGCGCCGGACGCCATAGAAAGTGTACGGTACCCATTTAGGAGTGCGCCGAACGCCATAGAAAGTGTGCGGGACCCATTTAGGAGTGCGCCGAACGCCATAGAAAGTGTGTGGGACCCATGTTAGAGTGTGCCGGACGCCGTAGAAAGTGTACGGAACCCATTTAGGAGTGCGCCGGACGCCATAGAAAGTGTGCGGGACCCATGTTAGAGTACGCCGGACGCCATAGAAAGTGTACGGGACCCAGGTGAGAGTACGCCGGACGCCATAGAAAGTGTACGGGACCCATGTTAGAGTGTGCCGGACGCCATAGAAAGTGTACGGAACCCATTTAGGAGTGCGCCGAACGCCATAGAAAGTGTGCGGGACCAATGTAAGAGTGCGCCGGACGCCATAGAAAGTGTACGGAACCCATTTAGGAGTGCGCCGGACGCCATAGAAAGTGTGCGGGACCAATGTAAGAGCGTGCCGGACGCCGTAGGAAGTGTACGGAACCCTTTTAGGAGTGCGCCGAACGCCATAGAAAGTGTGCGGGACCCATGTAAGAGTGCGCCAAACGCCATAGAGTGTGCGGGACCCATGTTAGAGTGTGCCGGACGCCGTAGAAAGTGTACGGAACCCATTTAAGAGTGCGCCGGACGCCATAGAAAGTATGGGGTACCCACGTTAGAGAGCGCCGAACGCCATAGAAAGTGTACGGAACCCATTTAGGAGTGCGCCGAACGCCATAGAAAGTGTACGGGACCCATGTAAGAGTGCGCCGGACGCCATAGAAAGTGTACGGAACCCATTTAGGAGTGCGCCGCACGCCATAGAAAGTGTGCGGGTCCCATGTTAGAGTCCGCCGGACGCCATAGAAAGTGTACGGAACCCATTTAGGAGTGCGCCGAACGCCACAGAAAGTGTGCGGGACCCATGTAAGAGTGCGCCGGACGCCAGAGAAAGTGTACGGAACCCATTTAGGAGTGCGCCGAACGCCATAGAAAGTCTACGGAACCCATTTAGGAGTGCGCCCAACGCCATAGAAAGTGTGCGGGCCCATTTAAGAGTGCGCCAAACGCCATAGAAAGTGTGCGGGACCCATGTTAGAGTACGCCGGACGCCCTAGAAAGTGTACGGAACCCATTCAGGAGTGCGCCGGACGCCGAAGAAAATGTGCGGGACCCATTTAAGAGCGCCGGACGCCATAGAAAGTGCACGGAACCCATTTAGGAGTGCGCCGAACGCCACAGAAAGTGTGCGGGACCCATGTAAGAGTGCGCCGGACGCCAGAGAAAGTGTGCGGGACCCATGTTAGAGTACGCCGGACGCCATAGAAAGTGTACGGAACCCATTCAAGAGTGCGCCGGACGCCGAAGAAAGTGCGCGGGACCCATGCTAGAGTACGCCGGACGCCATAGAAAGTGTACGGAACCCATTTAGGAGTGCGCAGAACGCCATAAAAAGTGTGCGGGACCAATGTAAGAGTGCGCTGGACGCCATCGAAAGTGTATGGTACCCATTTAGGAGTGCGCCGAACGCCATAGAAAGTGTGCGGGACCCATGTAAGAGCGCGCCGGACGCCATAGAAAGTGTGTGGGACCCATGTTAGAGTGTGTCGGACGCTGTAGAAAGTGTACGGAACCCATTTAGGAGTGCGCCGAACG
This sequence comes from Aplectana chamaeleonis, assembly GCA_029168955.1. NCBI lineage: Eukaryota > Metazoa > Nematoda > Chromadorea > Rhabditida > Cosmocercidae > Aplectana > Aplectana chamaeleonis. Next base: position 16,767 of record JAPDOI010002079.1, on the reverse strand, counting down.
CCATAGAAAGTGTACGGGACCAATGTAAGAGTGCGCCGGACGCCATAGAAAGTGTGCGGGACCCATGTTAGAGTACGCCGGACGCCATAGAAAGTGTACGGGACCCATGTTAGAGTGTGCCGGACGCGGTAGAAAGTGTACGGGACCCATGTTAGAGTGTGCCGGACGCCGAAGAAAATGTGCGGGACCCATTTAAGAGCGCCGGACGCCATAGAAAGTGCACGGAACCCATTTAGGAGTGCGCCGAACGCCACAGAAAGTGTGCGGGACCCATGTAAGAGTGCGCCGGACGCCAGAGAAAGTGTGCGGGACCCATGTTAGAGTACGCCGGACGCCATAGAAAGTGTACGGAACCCATTTAGGAGTGCGCCGAACGCCATAGAAAGTGTGCGGGACCCATGCTAGAGTACGCCGGACGCCATAGAAAGTGTACGGAACCCATTTAGGAGTGCGCCGAACGTCATAGAAAGTGTGCGGGACCCATATTTAGAGTGCGCCGAGCGCCATAGAAAGTGTACGGGACCCATGTTAGAGTGCGCCGGACGCCATAGAAAGTGTACGGAACCCATTTAGAGTGCGCCGAACGCCATAGAGAGTGTGTGGGACCCATGTAAGAGTGCGGCGGACGCCATAGAAAGTGTACGGAACCCGTTTAGGAGTGCGCCGAACGCCATAGAAAGTGTACGGGACCCATGTTAGAGTACGCCGGACGCCAAAGAAAGTGTGCGGAACCCATGTTAGAGTACGTCGGACGCCATAGAAAGTGTACGGGACCCATGTTAGAGTGCGCCGGACGCCATAGAAAGTGTACGGAACCCATTTAGGAGTGCGCCGAACGCCATAGAAAGTGTACGGAACCCATTTAGGAGTGCGCCGAACGCCATAGAATGTGTGCGGGACCCATGTTAGAGTGCGCCGGACGCCATAAAAAGTGTGCGGGACCAATGTATGAGTGCGCCGGACGCCATAGAAAGTGTACGGAACCCATTTAGAGTGCGCCGAACGCCATAGAAAGTATGCGGGACCCAAGTAAGAGTGCGCCGGACGCCAAAGAAAGTGTGCGGAACCCATTTAGGAGGGCGCTGAATCCCATAGAAAGTGTAGGGGACCAATGTAAGAGTGCGCCGGACGCCATAGAAAGTGTGCGGGACCCATGTTAGAGTACGCCGGACGCCATATAAAGTGTATGGAACCCATTTAGGAGTGCGCCGAACGCCATAGAATGTGTGCGGGACCCATGTTAGAGTGCGCCGGACGCCGTAGGAAGTGTACGGAACCCTTTTAGGAGTGCGCCTAACGTCATAGAAAGTGTACGGGACCCAGGTGAGAGTACGCTGGACGCCGTGGAATGTGTGCGGGACCCATGTTAGAGTACGCCGGACGCCATAGAAAGTGTACGGAACCCATTTAGGAGTGCGCCGAACGCCATAGAAGGTGAGCGGGACCCATGTTAGAGTGCGCCGGACGCCATAGAAAGTGTACGGAACCCATTTAGAGTGCGCCGGACGCCATAGAAAGTGTACGGGACCCATGTTAGGAGTGCGCCGGACGCAGTAGAAAGTGTACGGAACCCATTTAGGAGTGCGCCGAAGGCCATAGAAAGTGTACGGGACCCATGTTAGAGTGTGCCGGACGCCATAGAAAGTGTACGGGACCCATGTTAGAGTGCGCCGAACGCCATAGAAAGTGTACGGGACCCATGTTAGAGTGTGCCGGACGCCATAGAAAGTGTACGGTACCCATTTAGGAGTGCGCCGAACGCCATAGAAAGTGTGCGGGGCCCATGTAAGAGTGCGCCGGACGCCATCGAAAGTGTGCGGATCCATGTTAGAGTACGCCGGACGCCATAGAAAGTGTACGGAACCCATTTAGGAGAGCGCCGGACGCCATAGAAAATGTGCGGGACCAATGTTAGAGTGCGCCGGACGCCGTAGGAAGTGTACGGAACCCATTTAGGAGTGCGCCGAGCGCCATAGAAAGTGTGCGGGACCCATGTTAGAGCACGCCGCACGCCATCGAAAGTGTGCGGGGCCCATTTAGGAGTGCGCCGAACGCCATAGAAAGTGTGCGGGACCCATGTAAGAGTGCGCCGGACGCCATAGAAAGTGTACGGAACCCATGTTAGAGTACGCCGGACGCCATAGAAAGTGTACGGGACCCAGGTGAGAGTGCGCCGAACGCCATAGAAAGTGTGCGGGACCCATGTAAGAGTGCGCCGGACGCCATAGAAAGTGTACGGAACCCATTTAGGAGTGCGCCGAACGCCATAGAAAGTGTACGGGACCCATTTAGGAGTGCGCCGAACGCCATAGAAAGTGTGCGGGGCCCATGTAAGAGCGCGCCGGACGCCGTAGAAGGTGTGCTGGACCCATGTAAGAGCGCGCCGGACGCCATAGAAAGTGTACGGGACCCATGTTAGAGTGTGCCGGACGCCGTAGAAAGTGTACGGAACCCATTTAGGAGTGCGCCGAACGCCATAGAAAGTGTGCGGGACCCATGTTAGAGTACGCCGGACGCCATAGAAAGTGTACGGGACCCATGTTAGAGTGCACCGGACGCCGTAGGAAGTGTACGGAACCCATGTTAGAGTGTGCCGGACGCCATAGAAAGTGTGCGGGACCCATGTTAGAGTACGCCGGACGCCATAGAAAGTGTGCGGGACCCATGTTAGGAGTGCGCCGGACGCCATAGAAAGTGTACGGGACCCATGTTAGGAGTGCGCCGGACGCCATAGAAAGTGTGCGGGACCCATGTTAGAGTGCGCCGGACGCCATAGAAAGTGTACGGAACCCATTTAAGAGTGCGCCGAACGCCATAGAAAGTGTACGCGACCCATGTTAGAGTGTGCCGGACGCCATAGAAAGTGTACGGAACCCATGTTAGAGTGCGCCGGACGCCGTAGGAAGTGTACGGAACCCATTTAGGAGTGCGCCGGACGCCATAGAAAGTGTGCGGAACCCATGTTAGAGTACGCCGGACGCCATAGAAAGTGTACGGAACCCATTTAGGAGTGCGCCGGACGCCATCGAAAGTGTGCGGGGCCCATGTTAGAGTGCGCCGGACGGCGTAGGAAGTGCACGGAACCCATTTAGGAGTGCGCCGAACGCCATAGAAAGTGTACGGGACCCATGTAAGAGTGCGCTGGACGCCATAGAAAGTGTGCGGGACCCATGTAAGCGTGCGCCGGACGCCATAGAAAGTGTACGGAACCCATTTAGGAGTGCGCCGAACGCCATAGAAAGTGTGCGGGACCCATGTTAGAGTGCGCCGGACGCCATAGAAAGTGTACGGGACCCATTTAGAGTGCGCCGGACGCCATAGAAAGTGTGCGGGACCCATGTTAGAGTGCGCCGGACGCCATGGAAAGTGTGCGGGACCCATGTTAGAGTCCGCCGGACGCCATAGAAAGTGTACGGAACCCATTTAGGAGTGCGCCGAACGCCATAGAAAGTGTACGGGACCGATGTTAGAGTGCGCCGGACGCCATCGAAAGTGTGCGGGACCCATGTAGAGTGCGCCGGACGCCATAGAAAGTGTACGGAACCCATTTAGGAGTGCGCCGAACGCCATAGAAAGTGTGCGGGACCCATGTTAGAGCGCGCCGGACGCCATAGAATGTGTGCGGGACCCATGATAGAGTGCGCCGGACGCCGTAGGAAGTGTACGGAACCCTTTTAGGAGTGCGCCGGACGCCGAAGAAAGTGCGCGGGACCCATGCTAGAGTACGCCGGACGCCATAGAAAGTGTACGGAACCCATTTAGGAGTGCGCAGAACGCCATAGAAAGTGTGCGGGACCAATGTAAGAGTGCGCCGGACGCCATCGAAAGTGTACGGTACCCATTTAGGAGTGCGCCGAACGCCATAGAAAGTGTGCGGGACCCATGTAAGAGTGCGCCGGACGCCAGAGAAAGTGTGCGGGACCCATGTTAGAGTACGCCGGACGCCATAGAAAGTGTACGGAACCCATTTAGGAGTGCGCCGAACGCCATAGAAAGTGTACGGGACCAATGTAAGAGTGCGCCGGACGCCATAGAAAGTGTGCGGGACCCATGTTAGAGTACGCCGGACGCCATAGAAAGTGTACGGAACCCATGTTAGAGTGCGCCAGACGCCATCGAAAGTGTGCGGGACCCATGTTAGAGTACGCCGGACGCCATAGAAAGTGTACGGAACCCATTTAGGAGTGCGCCGAACGCCATAGAAAGTGTACGGAACCCATTTAGGAGTGCGCCGAACGCCATAGAAAGTGTACGGGACCCATGTTAGAGTGTGCCGGACGCCATAGAAAGTGTACGGGACCCATGTTAGAGTGTGCCGGACGCCGTAGAAAGTGTACGGAACCCATTTAGGAGTGCGCCGAACGCCATAGAAAGTGTACGGGACCAATGTAAGAGTGCGCCGGACGCCATCGAAAGTGTGCGGAACCCATGTTAGAGTACGCCGGACGCCATAGAAAGTGTACGGAACCCATTTAGGAGAGCGCCGGACGCCACCGAAAGTGTGCGGGACCCATGTTAGAGTACGCCGGACGCCATAGAAAGTGTACGGAACCCATTTAGGAGTGCGCCGAACGCCATAGAAAGTGTGCAGGACCCATGTAAGAGTGCGCCGGACGCCATAGAAAGTGTACGGAACCCATTTAGGAGTGCGCCGAACGCCATAGAAAGTGTGCGGGACCCATGTTAGAGTGCGCCGGACGCCATAGAAAGTGTGCGGGACCCATGTTAGAGTACGCCGGACGCCATAGAAAGTGTACGGAACCCATTCAAGAGTGCGCCGGACGCCGAAGAAAGTGCGCGGGACCCATGCTAGAGTACGCCGGACGCCATAGAAAGTGTACGGAACCCATTTAGGAGTGCGCCGAACGCCATAGAAAGTGTGCGGGACCAATGTAAGAGTGCGCCGGACGCCATCGAAAGTGTACGGTACCCATTTAGGAGTGCGCCGAACGCCATAGAAAGTGTGCGGGACCCATGTAAGAGCGCGCCGGACGCCATAGAAAGTGTGTGGGACCCATGTTAGAGTGTGCCGGACGCTGTAGAAAGTGTACGGAACCCATTTAGGAGTGCGCCGAACGCCATAGAAAGTGTACGGGACCAATGTAAGAGTGCGCCGGACGCCATAGAAAGTGTGCGGGACCCATGTTAGAGTACGCCGGACGCCATAGAAAGTGTACGGGACCCATGTTAGAGTGTGCCGGACGCGGTAGAAAGTGTACGGGACCCATGTTAGAGTGTGCCGGACGCCATAGAAAGTGTACGGTACCCATTTAGGAGTGCGCCGAACGCCATAGAAAGTGTACGGGACCCATGTTAGAGTGTGCCGGACGCCATAGAAAGTGTACGGGACCCATGTTAGAGTGTGCCGGACGCCGTAGAAAGTGTACGGAACCCATTTAGGAGTGCGCCGAACGCCATAGAAAGTGTACGGGACCAATGTAAGAGTGCGCCGGACGCCATCGAAAGTGTGCGGAACCCATGTTAGAGTACGCCGGACGCCATAGAAAGTGTACGGAACCCATTTAGGAGAGCGCCGGACGCCACCGAAAGTGTGCGGGACCCATGTTAGAGTACGACGGACGCCATAGAAAGTGTACGGAACCCATTTAGGAGTGCGCAGAACGCCATAAAAAGTGTGCGGGACCAATGTAAGAGTGCGCTGGACGCCATCGAAAGTGTACGGTACCCATTTAGGAGTGCGCCGAACGCCATAGAAAGTGTGCGGGACCCATGTAAGAGCGCGCCGGACGCCATAGAAAGTGTGTGGGACCCATGTTAGAGTGTGTCGGACGCCATAGAAAATGTACGGTACCCATTTAGGAGTGCGCCGAACGCCATAGAAAGTGAACGGGACCAATGTTAGAGTGCGCCGGACGCCATAGAAAGTGTACGGAACCCATTTAGGAGTGCGCCGAACGCCATAGAAAGTGTGCGGGACCCATGTTAGAGTGCGCCGGACGCCATAGAAAGTGTGTGGGACCCATGTTAGAGTGCGCCGGACGCCATAGAAAGTGTACGGAACCCATTTAGGAGTGCGCCGGACGCCATATAAAGTGTGCGGGACCCATGTTAGAGTGCGCCGGACGCCATAGAAAGTGTACGGAACCCATTTAGAAGTGCGCCGGACGCTATATAAAGTGTACGGAACCCATTTAAGAGTGCGCCGGACGCCATAGAAAGTGTACGGAACCCATGTTAGAGTACGCCGGACGCCATAGAAAGTGTACGGAACCTATTTAGGAGTGCGCCGAACGCCATAGAAAGTGTGCGGGACCCATGTAAGAGTGCGCCGGACGCCATAGAAAGTGTAGGGAACCCATTTGGGAGTGCGCCGAACGCCACAGGAAGTGTGCGGGACCCATGTAAGAGTGCGCCGGACGCCATAGAAAGTGTGCGGGACCCATGTTAGAGTACTCCGAACGCCATAGAAAGTGTACGGAACCCATTTAGGAGTGCGCCGGACGCCAGAGAAAGTGTGCGGGACCCATGTTAGAGTACGCCGGACGCCATAGAAAGTGTACGGAACCCATTCAAGAGTGCGCCGGACGCCGAAGAAAGTGTGCGGGACCCATTTAAGAGTGCGCCGGACGCCATAGAAAGTGTACGGAACCCATTTAGGAGTGCGCCGAACGCCATAGAAAGTGTGCGGGACCCATTTAGAGTGCGCCGGACGCCATAGAAAGTGTACGGGACCCATGTTAGAGTGTGCCGGACGCCATATAAAGTGTACGGAACCCATTTAGGAGTGCGCCGAACGCCATAGAAAGTGTGCGGGACCCATGTAAGAGTGCGCCGGACGCCAGAGAAAGTGTACGGAACCCATTCAGGAGTGCGCCGAACGCCATCGAAAGTGTGCGGGACCCATGTTAGAGTACGCCGGACGCCATAGAAAGTGTACGGAACCCATTTAGGAGTGCGCCGAACGTCATAGAAAGTATGCGGTACCGATGTAAGAGTGCGCCGAACGCCATCGAAAGTGTGCGGGACCCAGGTGAGAGTACGCCGGACGCCATAGAAAGTGTACGGAACGCCATAGAATGTGTGCGGGACCCAGGTTAGAGTGCGCCGAACGCCATAGAAAGTTTACGGAACCCATGTTAGGAGTGCGCCGAACGCCATAGAAAGTGTACGGGACCCATGTTAGAGTGCGCCGGACGCCATAGAAAGTGTACGGGACCCATGTTAGAGTGCGCCGGACGCCATAGAAAGTGTACGGAACCCATTTAGGAGTGCGCCGGACGCCATAGAAAGTGTGCGGGACCCATGTTAGAGTGCGCCGGACGCCATAGAAAGTTTACGGAACCCATGTAAAAGTGCGCCGAACGTCATAGATAGTGCGCGGGACCCATGCAAGAGTGCGCCAGACGCCATAGAAAGTGTACGGAACCCATTTAGGAGTGCGCCGAACGACATAGAAAATGTGCGGGACCCATGCAAGAGTGCGCCGGTCGCCATAGAAAGTGTGCGGGACCCATGTTAGGAGTGCGCCGGACGCCATAGAAAGTGTACGGAACCCATTTAGAGTGCGCCGGACGCCATAGAAAGTGTGCGGGACCCATGTTAGAGTGCGCCGGACGCCATAGAAAGTGTACGGAACCCATTTAGAGTGCGCCGAACGCCATAGAAAGTGTACGGGACCCATGTTAGAGTGCGCCGGACGCCATAGAAAGTGTGCGGGACCCATGTTAGAGTGCGCCGGACGCCATAGAAAGTGTGCGGGACCCATGTTAGAGTGCGCCGGACGCCATAGAAAGTGTGCGGGACCCATGTTAGAGTGCGCCGGACGCCATAGAAAGTGCACGCACCCCATTTAGGAGTGCGCCGAACGCCACAGAAAGTGTGCGGGACCCATTTAAGAGTGCGCCGGACGCCATAGAAAGTGTACGGAACCCATTTAGGAGTGCGCCGAACGCCATAGAAAGTGTGCGGGACCCATGTTAGAGTGCGCCGGACGCCATAGAAAGTGTGCGGAACCCATTTAGAGTGCGCCGGACGCCATAGAAAGTGTGCGGGACCCATTCAAGAGTGCGCCGGACGCCATAGAAAGTGTGCGGGACCCATGTTAGAGTACGCCGGACGCCATAGAAAGTGTACGGAACCCATTTAGGAGTGCGCCGAACGCCGAAGAAAGTGCGCGGGACCCATGTTTGAGTGTGCTGGACGCCATAGAAAGTGTACGGAACCCATTTAGGAGTGCGCCGAACGCCATAGAAAGTGTGCGGGACCCATGTTAGAGTGCGCCGGACGCCATAGAAAGTGTACGGAACCCATTTAGGAGTGCGCCGAACGCCATAGAAAGTGTGCGGGACCCATGTTAGAGTGCGCCGGACGCCATAGAAAGTGTACGGAACCCATTTAGAGTGCGCCGGACGCCATAGAAAGTGTGCGGGACCCATGTAAGAGTGCGCCGGACGCCATAGAAAGTGTACGGGACCCATGTTAGAGTGCGCCGGACGCCATAGAAAGTGTACGGGACCCATGTTAGGAGTGCGCCGGACGCCATAGAAAGTGTGCGGGACCCATGTTAGAGTGCGCCGGACGCCATAGAAAGTGTACGGAACCCATTTAGGAGGCCGACCGACATAGAAACTGTGCGGACCCATGTTAGGGTGCGCCGGACGCCATAGAAAGTGTACGGGACCCATGTTAGAGTGCGCCGGACGCCGTAGGAAGTGTACGGAACCCTTTTAGAAGTGCGCCGAACGCCATAGAAAGTGTACGGGACCAATGTAAGAGTGTGCCGCACGCCATAGAAAGTGTGCGGAACCCATGTTAGAGCACGCCGGACGCCATAGAAAGTGTACGGAACCCATTTAGGAGAGCGCCAGACGCCACCGAAAGTGTGCGGGACCCATGTTAGAGTACGACGGACGCCATAGAAAGTGTACGGAACCCATTTAGGAGTGCGCCGAACGCCATAGAAAGTGTACGGGATCCATGTTAGAGTGTGCCGGACGCCATAGAAAGAGCACGGTACCCATTTAGGAGTGCGCCGAACGCCATAGAAAGTGTGCAGGACCCATGAAAGAGTGCGCCGGACGCCGTAGGAAGTGTACGGGACCCAGGTGAGAGTACGCCGGACGCCATAGAAAGTGTACGGGACCCATGTTAGACTGGGCCGGACGCCATAGAAAGTGTACGGTACCCATTTAGGAGTGCGCCGAACGCCATAGAAAGTGTGCGGGACCCATGTTAGAGTGCGCCGGACGCCATAGAAGGTGCGCGGGACCCATTTAGGAGTGCGCCGAACGCCATAGAAAGTGTGCGGGACCCATGTAAGAGCGTGCCGGACGCCATAGAAAGTGTACGGTACCCATGTTAGAGTGTGCCGGACGCCGTAGAAAGTGTACGGAACCCATTTAGGAGTGCGCCGAACGCCATAGAATGTGTGCGGGACCCATGTTAAAGTGCGCCAGACGCCATAGAAAGTCTACGGAACCCATTTAGGAGTGCGCCGAACGACATAGAAAATGTGCGGACCCATGTTAGAGTGCGCCGGACGCCATAGAAAGTGTACGGAACCCATTCAGGAGTGCGCCGGACGCCATATAAAGTGTGCGGGACCCATGTAAGAGTGCGCCGGACGCCATCGAAAGTGTGCGGGACCCATGTTAGAGTACGCCGGACGCCATAGAAAGTCTACGGAACCCATTTAGGAGTGCGCCGAACGCCATAGAATGTGTGCGGGACCCATGTTAGAGTGCGCCGAACGCCATAGAAAGTGTACGGTACCCATTTAGAGTGCGCCGAACGCCATAGAAAGTGTACGGAAGCCATTCAGGAGCGCGCCGGACGCCATAGAAAGTGTGCGCGCCCCACGTAAGAGTGCGCCGGCCGCCATAGAATGTGTGCGGGACCCATGTTAGAGTGCGCCAGACGCCATAGAAAGTGTACGGTACCCATTTAGGAGTGCGCCGAACGCCATAGAAAGTGTACGGGACCAATGTTAGAGTGCGCCAGACGCCATAGAAGGTGTACGGAACCCATTTAGGAGTGCGCCGAACGACATAGAATGTGTACGGGAACAATGTAAGAGTGCGCCGGACGCCATAGAAAGTGTGCGGGACCCATGTTAGAGTGCGCCGAACGCCATAGAAAGTGTACGGGACCCATGTTAGAGTGTGCCGGACGCCATCGAAAGTGTGCGGGACCCATGTTAGAGTACGCCGGACGCCATAGAAAGTGTACGGAACCCATTTAGGAGTGCGCCGAACGCCATAGAATGTGTGCGGGACCCATGTTAGAGTGAGCCGGACGCCATAGAAAGTGTACGGAACCCATTTAGGAGTGCGCCGAACGCCATAGAAAGTGTACGGGACCCATGTTAGAGTGCGCCAGACGCCATAGAAAGTGTACGGAACCCATTTAGGAGTGCGCCGAACGCCATAGAAAGTGTGCGGGACCCATGTAAGAGTGCGCCGGACGCCATAGAAAGTGTGCGGGACCCATGTTAGAGTGCGCCGGACGCCATAGAAAGTGTACGGGACCCATTTAGAGTGCGCCGGACGCCATAGAAAGTGTGCGGGACCCATGTTAGGAGTGCGCCGGACGCCATAGAAAGTGTACGGTACCCATTTAGGAGTGCGCCGAACGCCGTAGAAAGTGTCCGGGACCCATGGTAGAGTGTGCCGGACGCCATCGAAAGTGCGCGGGACCCATTTAGGAGTGCGCCGAACGCCATAGAATGTGTGCGGGTCCCATGTTAGAGTCCGCCGGACGCCATAGAAAGTGTACGGTACCCATGTTAGAGTGCGCCTCACGCTGTAGAAAGTGTGCGGACCCCATTCAGGAGTGCGCCGAACGACATAGAAAATGTGCGGACCCATGTCAGAGTGCGCCGGACGCCATAGAAAGTGTACGGAACCCATTCAGGAGTGCGCCGGACGCCATATAAAGTGTGCGGGACCCATGTTAGAGTACGCCGGACGCCCTAGAAAGTGTACGGAACCCATTCAGGAGTGCGCCGGACGCCGAAGAAAATGTGCGGGACCCATTTAAGAGCGCCGGACGCCATCGAAAGTGTGCGGGACCCATGTTAGAGTACTCCGGACGCCATAGAAAGTCTACGGAACCCATTTAGGAGTGCGCCCAACGCCATAGAGTGTGTGCGGGACCCATGTTAGAGTGCGCCGAACGCCATAGAAAGTGTACGGAACCCATTTAGGAGTGCGCCGAACGCCATAGAAAGTGTACGGAACCCATTTAGGAGTGCGCCGAACGCCATAGAAAGTGTACGGGACCAATGTAAGAGTGCGCCGGACGCCATAGAAAGTGTACGGAACCCATTTAGGAGTGCGCCGAACGCCATAGAAAGTGTGCGGGACCCATTTAGGAGTGCGCCGGACGCCATAGAAAGTGTGCGGGACCCATGTTAGAGTACGCCGGACGCCATAGAAAGTGTACGGAACCCATTTAGGAGTGCGCCGAACGCCATAGAAAGTGTGCGGGACCCATGTTAGAGTGCGCCGAACGCCATAGAAAGTGTACGGGACCAATGTAAGAGTGCGCCGGACGCCATCGAAAGTGTGCGGAACCCATGTTAGAGTACGCCGGACGCCATAGAAAGTGTACGGAACCCATTTAGGAGAGCGCCGGACGCCACCGAAAGTGTGCGGGACCCATGTTAGAGTACGACGGACGCCATAGAAAGTGTACGGAACCCATTTAGGAGTGCGCCGAACGCCATAGAAAGTGTACGGGACCCATGTTAGAGTGTGCCGGACGCCATAGAAAGTGTACGGTACCCATTTAGGAGTGCGCCGAACGCCATAGAAAGTGTGCGGGACCAATGTAAGAGTGCGCCGGACGCCACCGAAAGTGTGCGGGACCCATGTTAGAGTACGCCGGACGCCATAGAAAGTGTACGGGACCCAGGTGAGAGTACGCCGGGCGCCATAGAAAGTGTACGGGACCCATGTTAGAGTGTGCCGGACGCCATAGAAAGTGTACGGTACCCATTTAGGAGTGCGCCGAACGCCATAGAAAGTGTGCGGGGCTCATGTAAGCGCGCCGGACGCCATAGAAGGTGCGCGGGACCCATTTAGGAGTGCGCCGAACGCCATAGAAAGTGTGCGGGACCCATGTAAGAGCGTGCCGGACGCCATAGAAAGTGTACGGTACCCATGTTAGAGTGTGCCGGACGCCGTAGAAAGTGTACGGAACCCATTTAGGAGTGCGCCGAACGCCATAGAATGTGTGCGGGACCCATGTTAAAGTGCGCCAGACGCCATAGAAAGTCTACGGAACCCATTTAGGAGTGCGCCGAACGACATAGAAAATGTGCGGACCCATGTTAGAGTGCGCCGGACGCCATAGAAAGTGTACGGAACCCATTCAGGAGTGCGCCGGACGCCATATAAAGTGTGCGGGACCCATGTAAGAGTGCGCCGGACGCCATCGAAAGTGTGCGGGACCCATGTTAGAGTACTCCGGACGCCATAGAAAGTCTACGGAACCCATTTAGGAGTGCGCCCAACGCCATAGAATGTGTGCGGGACCCATGTTAGAGTGCGCCGAACGCCATAGAAAGTGTACGGAACCCATTTAGGAGTGCGCCGAACGCCATAGAAAGTGTACGGAACCCATTTAGGAGTGCGCCGAACGCCATAGAAAGTGTACGGAACCATTGTAAGAGTACTCCGGACGCCATAGAAAGTCTACGGAACCCATTTAGGAGTGCGCCCAACGCCATAGAAAGTGTGCGGGCCCATTTAAGAGTGCGCCAAACGCCATAGAAAGTGTGCGGGACCCATGTTAGAGTACGCCGGACGCCCTAGAATGTGTACGGAACCCATTCAGGAGTGCGCCGGACGCCATATAAAGTGTGCGGGACCCATGTAAGAGTGCGCCGGACGCCATCGAAAGTGTGCGGGACCCATGTTAGAGTACTCCGGACGCCATAGGAAGTCTACGGAACCCATTTAGGAGTGCGCCCAACGCCATAGAATGTGTGCGGGACCCATGTTAGAGTGCGCCGAACGCCATAGAAAGTGTACGGAACCCATTTAGGAGTGCGCCGAACGCCATAGAAAGTGTACGGAACCCATTTAGGAGTGCGCCGAACGCCATAGAAGTGTACGGAACCAATGTAAGAGTGCGCCGGGTAGCATAGAAAGTGTGCGGGCCCATTAAGAGTGCGCCAAACGCCATAGAGTGTGCGGGACCCATGTTAGAGTGCGCCGAACGCCATAGAAAGTGTGCGGGACCCATGTTAGAGTACGCCGGACGCCCTAGAATGTGTACGGAACCCATTCAGGAGTGCGCCGGACGCCGAAGAAAATGTGCGGGACCCATTTAAGAGCGCCGGACGCCATAGAAAGTGCACGGAACCCATTTAGGAGTGCGCCGAACGCCACAGAGTGTGCGGGACCCATGTAAGAGTGCGCCGGACGCCAGAGAAAGTGTGCGGGACCCATGTTAAAGTACGCCGGACGCCATAGAAAGTGTACGGAACCCATTCAAGAGTGCGCCGGACGCCGAAGAAAGTGCGCGGGACCCATGCTAGAGTACGCCGGACGCCATAGAAAGTGTACGGAACCCATGTAAGAGTGCGCCGGACGCCAGAGAAAGTGTGCGGGACCCATGTTAGAGTACGCCGGACGCCATATAAAGTGTACGGAACCCATTCAAGAGTGCGCCGGACGCCGAAGAAAGTGCGCGGGACCCATTTAGGAGTGCGCCGGACGCCATAGAAAGTGTGCGGGACCCATGTTAGAGTGCGCCGTACGCCATAGAAAGTGTGCGGGATCCATGTTAGAGTGCGCCGAACGCCGTAGAAACTGTACGGGACCCATGTTAGAGTGCGCCGAACGCCATAGAAAGTGTACGGAAGCCATGTTAGAGTGCGCCGGACGCTATATAAAGTGTACGGAACCCATTTAAGAGTGCGCCGAACGCCATAGAAACTGTACGGGACCCATGTAAGAGTGCGCCGGACGCCATAGAAAGTGTGCGGACCCATGTTAGAGTGCGCCGTACGCCATAGAAAGTGGGCGGGATCCATGTTAGAGTGCGCCGAACGCCGTAGAAAGTGTGCGGAACCCATTTAGAAGTGCGCTGGACGCTATAGAAAGTGTACGGAACCCATTTAAGAGTGCGCCGAACGCCATAGAAAGTGTGCGGGACCCATGTAAGAGTGCGCCGGACGCCATAGAAAGTATGCGGGACCCATGTAAGAGTGCGCCGGACGCCATAGAAAGTGTGCGGAACCCATTTAGAAGTGCGCCGGACGCTATAGAAAGTGTACGGAACCCATGTTAGAGTGCGCCGGACGCCATAGAAAGTGTACGGAACCCATTTAGGAGTGCGCCGAACGCCATAGAAAGTGTACGGGACCCATGTTAGAGTGCGCCGAACGCCATAGAAAGTGTGCGGGACCCATGTTAGAGTGCGCCGAACGCCATAGAAAGTGTGCGGAACCCATTTAGAAGTGCGCCGGACGCTATAGAAAGTGTACGGAACCCATTTAAGAGTGCGCCGAACGCCATATGCAGGACCCATGTAAGAGTGCGCCGGACGCCATAGAAAGTGTGCGGAACCCGGTTAGAAGTGCGCCGGACGCTATATAAAGTGTACGGGACCCATGTAAGAGTGCGCCGTATGCCATAGAAAGTGTGCGGGATCCATGTTAGAGTGCGCCGGACGCCATATAAAGTGTACGGAACCCATTTAGGAGTGCGCCGAACGCCATAGAAAGTGTGCGGGACCCATGTAAGAGTGCGCCGGACGCCATAGAAAGTGTGCGGAACCCATTTAGAAGTGCGCTGGACGCCATATAAAGTGTGCGGGATCCATGTTAGAGTGCGCCGAACGCCATAGAAAGTGTACGGAACCCATGTTAGAGTGCGCCGGACGCCATAGAAAGTGTGCGGGACCCATTTAGAGTGCGCCGGACGCCATAGAAAGTGTGCGGGACCCATGTTAGAGTGCGCCGGACGCCATAGAAAGTGTACGGAACCCATTTAGGAGTGCGCCGAACGCCATAGAAAGTGTGCGGGACCCATGTTAGAGTGCGCCGGACGCCATAGAAAGTGTACGGAACCCATTTAGGAGTGCGCCGAACGCCATAGAAAGTGTGCGGGACCCATGTAGAGTGCGCCGGACGCCATAGAAAGTGTGCGGGCCCCATGTCAGAGTACGCCGGACGCCATAGAAAGTGTACGGAACCCATTTAGGAGTGCGCCGAACGCCATAGAAACTGTGCAGTACCCATGTAAGAGTGCGCCGGGCGCCATCGAAAGTGTGCGGGACCCATGTTAGAGTACGCCGGACGCCATAGAAAGTGTACGGAACGCCATAGAATGTGTGCGGGACCCAGGTTAGAGTGCGCCGAACGCCATAGAAAGTTTACGGAACCCATGTAAAAGTGCGCCGAACGTCATAGATAGTGCGCCGGACCCATGTTAGATTGCCCCGGACGCCATAGAAAGTGTACGGAACCCATGTTAGTGTGCGCCGGACGCCATAGAAAGTGTGCGGAACCCATTTAGGAGTGCGCCGAACGCCATAAAAAGTGTGCGGGACCAATGTAAGAGTGCGCCGAACGCCATAGAAAGTGTGTGGGACCCATGTAAGAGTGCGCCGGACGCCATAGAAAGTGTACGGAACCCATTTAGGAGTGCGCCGAACGCCACCGAAAGTGTGCGGGACCCGTGTTAGAGTACGCCGGACGCCATAGAAAGTGTACGGAACCCACTTGGGAGTGCGCCGAACGCCATAGAAAGTGTACGGGACCCATGTAAGAGTGCGCCGGACGCCATAGGGAGTGTACGGAACCCATTTAGGAGTGCGCCGAACGCCATAGAAAGTGTGAGGGACCAATGTGAGAGTGCGCCGGACGCCATAGAAAGTGTGCGGGACACATGTTAGAGTGCGCCGGACGCCATAGAAAGTGTGCGGAACCCATTTCGAAGTGCGCCGGACGCTATAGAAAGTGTACGGGACACATGCTAGAGTGCGCCCGACGCCATAGAAAGTATGCGGGACCCATGTTAGAGTACGCCGGACGCCATAGAAAGTGTACGGGACCCATGTTAGAGTGTGCCGGACGCCATAGAAAGTGTACGGTACCCATTTAGGAGTGCGCCGGACGCCATAGAAAGTGTGCGGAACCCATTTAGGAGTGCGCCGAATGCCATAGGAAGTGTGCGGGACCCATGTAAGAGCGTGCCGGACGCCATAGAAAGTGTACGGTACCCATTTAGAGTGTGCCGGACGCCGTAGAAAGTGTACGGAACCCATTTAGGAGTGCGCCGAACGCCATAGAAAGTGTGCGGGACCCATGTTAGAGTGCGCCGGACGCCATAGAAAGTCTACGGAACCCATGTTAGAGTGCGCCGGACGCCATAGAAAGTGTGCGGGACCCATGTTAGAGTGCGCCGGACGCCATAGAAAGTGTGCGGAACCCATGTTAGAGTGCGCCGGACGCCATAGAAAGTGTACGGAACCCATTCAAGAGTGCGCCGGACGCCATCGAAAGTGTACGGGACCCATCTTAGAGTACGCCGGACGCCATAGAAAGCGTACGGAACCCATTTAGGAGTGCGCAGAACGCCATAGAAAGTGTGCGGGACCAATGTAAGAGTGCGCCGGACGCCATCGAAAGTGTACGGGACCCATGTTAGAGTGTGCCGGACGCTGTAGAAAGCGTACGGAACGCACTCAGGAGTGCGCCGAACGCCATAGAAAGTGTGCAGGGACCCATGTTAGAGTGCGCCGGACGCCATAGAAAGTGTACGGAACCCATTTAGGAGTGCGCCGAACGCCATA
>JAPDOI010002078.1:0-73881 GCA_029168955.1 Aplectana chamaeleonis | reverse complement strand
GGGCGCCCCAGGATAGCTTCCTTCTATAACGCTTATTCGGAGGGATTGAGGTGCTATGTAGGGTGAGTCTTGGCAGGTGCTATGTAGGGTGAGTCTACCTCACAATTGTGTGGAAATATCGGATTTCGTCCGTGAACTTGGACTGTGCCTTTAGAGGCACAGTCCAACCTCAGAATCGAATTTTCGTTTTCCTGCTTGTCTTAGAGAAAATTTTACGCTGATCACAAAAGTGTCTCCCGAATCGCTCAAAACTCACTACGAACGGAGTTATGGCTCCTCAAAGATTCTGAATTTAAACGGCGAGAAGTTCGCGGACGAGTTGTCTCGAGACTGTTTTTTTTTCTCGTTATTAGCAGCTATCGTTTTGACGCCGGTCACAAAATAAAGCCAGACCCAAAACAAAGGGAAGAACATAGATTTGAACCGAAATCGATCGTGCTCCTCTTCAGTATTGAGACCGGAAACTTGTCGATGGGCGTTACCGATTTTTTCTTCCATGGGGGCTGGGTCGACTTTTTCCTTGCTTTTTCTCGCTTATTTGGGCGAATTGAGATTTCGCGCTTGGCAGGGTTGCTATACACTGCGGCCGGAGTATAATATCAAAAATTACCCTTGAGCTTGGACTGTGCCTTCAGGTTTGATGGTATGAGGGTGCTCTCTCTGGTTTCGCGCGGACGGCGCTCGACTTTGTTTCAAGCTGTATGGACAACTTAGATTATGAGAAGTTTTAGAAGGTGCTCTATGCTCGCCTCCTGCCACAGACGCCCTTGGTTTTCATAGATGAAACACGCCAAATTACGCATCATAGTTAACTTGCGCATGGTTTGAGGCACACAAGTCAACATTTCGTTTTGGCAAGATGTTGTCCTGGGCTAAATTTAAGGGAGAGCTTGTTAGAAAATCCACTACGAGTAGTGTAGTATGATGGTACCACTTTTTCAGTCTGTCTTTGAGGTGATCGTATTCATGGATGTATACTTGGAGTCTACTTGGCAACAGAAGGCTTCGAACCTATTTCAACCATTCCACGTAGTGACAAATATGGCCTTATGTTCCTATGTGACGAACGCAATCACAAGCTAGAGCGAGAAGGTACCATACAGGAGCAAAAAGTAGGGCGACTCTATAGTTTTGCACCACTTGAAAATGGCGTTTTCAACTAAGAGCTTTCATAACTTTTATATTTATTTATTTATTGTACGCCGTTGTCGACGCGCTCAAAATCACAAAGCAGTGAGTACGAATCATGGAAATTAATACAAAAACAAATACAAAAACAAAAAAAAGCTTAGCGCAACGATTCAACAGTCGACCATTAGACCATTGTTCTAATTAGAGAATAATCGAGAAGGCAACACTAGCTAAAGTTAGGAGCCCAAAAAAAGTTGAAGGTGCATTCAAGGAATTGACCAAACTAGTGCAAGAAGCTTGGAACCTATCCGCATTGCTTGTTGCGGGAAAGAAATTCGTTATAAACCGTATCCTCTTCAAGTGATTGTGTTGTAAGCGACCCTACGCACGCGGCTTCCTAGGATGCATATGGTCCTCCGACCACTGTTAGGTATCTGGGCGATAAATCTCAAAGGTAGTGTCCAAGATAAAAACCATGTCTGACTTTTTAGTGGAGATCGGCAGCTGCGGGGCCTAGCGCAACCCTAACGTTGAAAAAACTAAGAAAAATGAGCTAAGAACGGTCCCCTACGGCCCCAAAGTTGGACACCCGCCAGCTATTCACACCCCAGATGCACTTTCCACGCCCACCGACGTGAACAAATGAATGCTCGAGATTGTGAGATGAGCGATGGTTTCCGATCAATAGCCCCGTTCTTCCCTTCATTCTCCACTTCTCTCTTTACTCAGGTCAGCTCGCATACATCGGCTGCAAAATACGGAAGTTACAAGCCTCGGACAACTCGTCCACCATGCTTCCCTAGTTCAATTTTTGAGGGACCATAACTCCGTACCTAGAAGGTCTTGTACGATTCCAAAAACATCATTGGAATCAGCATGGGACCGTCTTCAAGATAGGCGGATAAGCAGAAAAACGATTCTTATCGTGAACACTGCCTTTGAGATAATTCCAAGTGCCAATGATTGTGTTGATGACAGGTGAAGGCAATTCCGTTCCTAGTTATTAGTTACAGGCCTCTAGCACCACACTTAAGATAGGAAGAACTTGAAAGATGGAATGAAAAGAAATATATGGCCCCTATATATTTTAAGTAAGTTTCCTAAAACCGCGCCTTCTAAGGTTTCCGGTAGTCCTGCCTTTTGGATGACATTACATCTCCTGAACTTGTTCCTTGATCAATGACCAATACATTTTTTCATGAGAAATTATTATAAACAGAAGTGGGTTCAGAAGTGAAGTCTTTGGTCACAAGCCACAGTTTCGCCACCCTGAAGTGTCGACCGCTGTCGAGTGATATCCAAAAAACTGCGCTATCCAGACTTCTGAGCTATTTCCATGCACCGTTTGCTGCTTTGCAGGAAACCCGTCTCAAGGATAGACCCGTCATCAGCGTCGGAGAGTACACCATCTACTGCGGTAACGCTGACGATAGGAGAGTGGGAGGCTGTGCAATAGCTGTAAGGAAGGATTTCAATGGTATGGTCAAGGAGTTTGGCTCAGCGTCGTGCCGGAATGCATTCGTACGACTGCGGGAACACAGAGGATTCAATCTGTGGATAGTGAGTGCTCATGCGCCCACTGAAACCGCTGAAGACAATTCGAAGGATGCGTTTTATGAGGAACTCAATACGTTGCTGGCCAGGATACCTTGTCAACATGCTGTTGTCGTGGGGATTGAGGTAAATGCGAAGATGGGACTTGATCAGGAATCCAAAGTATTCGGTAAATGGTTCTACCCAGTGAAGCAAACGTCGGACAATGGCTACCGCCTTGTCGACTTTTGTGAACGCAGTGGTCTGATTATTGCATCGACATTCAAGAGGAATCATCGCCGCCATCAGCTTACGTGGCAGGGACCAACCCAGCTATCTCCAGAAGAGCAGCGGAAGCGGAAGATGACAACTTTGAAACTACAGCTTGACTATGTCATGACGAGGAATATTCCAGTACCGGACATTCGAAGATCTAGAGCTGTGTGGGATGTCGCATTCGATTCGGATCATCGTCCTGTTCTGTTGAACTTCACTGCGAGGATTCATAAGAGAAAGCGAGGGGCGCAGCCTCTCCAGAAGATTGACATGACAAGTCTCAGAGATAAAGAGTGCAGGAGGAATTTTCGACAACGCTTTTCTATTCACATCGGAGTACGGACTAAGAAGAGACTTTGCGACGCGGATTCTTTTTTCAAGTGCATCCAGGACGCTTCGAGAGAGGCACTCCCGGTTGTACAGCGTTAGAAGAAGTTCGCCTACGTCTCAGAAGAAACAACATCTACCTACAACAGAGTATGTGCTCTCCGAACTGCAGGAAACTTCGTGGAGAAGAGACGTCTGAGGAGGAAGTTGCGTCGGCAGCTTCAAAGTGACCGCGAGCGAGAGTGGACGTGTAGAGCTAAGGAGTTCGAGAAGGCTTGGGAGGAGAAGAACCCGAGGAAAGCCTACACGTTGTTACGACAGTATAGCGGGAAGATGAAGAGATGTTCTCCTGTCTCGAACACTACCAATGGAGTTGCAATTGGTGATGCGACGCTGCCAATATGGAACGATTACTTCAGTTCACTGCTGAATCGTCCAGCGCCATCAGTACCTGAGCCCCCTCAAGTTCAGAGAGCACATTACGATGTCAGTGAGGAGCCGCCGACTGATTCTGAAGTTTCGAATTGTGTCCGGAAAATGAAGAATAGAAAGGCTGGTGGAGATGACAACATAACTGCTGAAATGCTGAAAGCTCTCCCTCCGTCTGGGATTCGTGAAATGACCAACACCATCCGTACCATGGATGAGCGAAAGGATACCCGATTCGTGGAGACATGCGATCATCGTACCTCTTCACAAGAAGTTATCCGTCACGGAGCCCAAGAACTACAGGGGGATCTCTCTACTGCGTGTCATGTACAAGGTTTTGGAACGTATCATTCTCGAGCGACTCATCAAACATCGTGAGGAAACGGCCAGAGGAGCAAACCGGTTTTCGACCTGGAAGATCGACCATCGACCAAGTGTTCGTCGTGAGAAGAGTAATATGAATTGTGGCAGCGGTATTCGAAGCCATTACAGCTTGCTTTTTTTGACTTTGAAGCCGCGTTCGACTCCCCTCATCGTGATCGATTGCTCAATGCTCTGCGAGCAGATGGAGTCCCGGAAAAGTATGTTCGGTTAATCGAGGACATGAACAAAGGAACAACAGCAGCAGTTCATACACCTGTCGGATTTATGTCAGCTTTCGAGGTGAAAACAGGAGTAAGGCATGGAGCCGTTGCAGGACCTTTTCTTTTCAACTTCGCCGTTGATGACATCATGCGTAGAGTTGCAGAACAGTTTCCTGCGGATGTGATCCTAACACCATCACGACGCTCCCTTGTCGACCTGGAGTACGCCGACGACATTGTGTTATTCGCTGAAAACAACGCAAAACTGCAAAGGAAGACTAATGGTCGTGCCCAGCGAGCTGGTGGCCTACGCAGTGCTGATCTTCGAAAGCAGTCGCAGTTAATGAACCCTCTTCTGTTCATGGCCCAGTCTAAACACCGATGGGCAGGACACGTGTTGCGCCGCATGGATGACCGATGGAGCCTCCGTACAACAGTCTGGTTACCACGTGATTGCCGCCGGCCTCCAGGCCGTCCTCCCACAAGATGGAACTCTGTATTTTCAGGCAGAGTCAAGACGTTCTGCACCGAGCGAGGGCTTCCTGAAAATCACCATCACTGGATGTCCCTTGCTCGGGATCGGTCGAGCTGGTTGAGATGTGGTCCACACGGCGGCGACGCGCAGTGAAGATGGATCATCAAGGTATCAAGGTAAGGTAACCAAGTGTTTGTGGTCTACCACCATCGCGAAGGAAGTCAAGTTGCGCGTCTACCTATCCGCTATTCGCCCTATCATGATGTACGGATCGGAGACGTGGGCAGCACCGAAGACGCAGATGGAAAGGTTGGATTGCACGCAGAGGAAGCTTTTTAGGCGTTTGCTTGGATATTTCCGGCCGCGTGTATGCCATAACGAAGACCTTTACAAGGAAATCGACGCAGTACATCAACGCTTGACACGAGGGAGGTGCCAGCATCTCCCAACACCATCTCAAGCAGCAATGGAAAGTCGACTTCGACTGCACGGGCATATACTAAGAAGAACGCCGGATAGTCTCGTACAACACGCTTTGAGAATGCTTCCAAATCCTGTCTGGAAACGGCCACCTGGGCGTAGGCGAAAGTTCTGGACGGATGTGGTTAAAAAGGATTTGAAGTCACTCGGCATCGAAAGACAGTTCAGGCGCGATGTTTCGTTTCGCAGGAAATGGAATAGTGACAGCTGGATGGAATTTGTTCAAATTGTGGCTGAAGACCGTGAAAAATGGACACGGCTGACTACTAGGACGGCACACTTCGGTGAAGATGCGGCATAACCGCGTCAGGCGAAAGCCAACCGATTAAGTCAAGTAAGTCAAGAAGTGGGTTTACCAAAACCGCAAATTTCAATGATGCGACCTTAAAGGCACAGGACACCCAAAAAATTAATTTTCAGATTTCATGCTGCTTATCTTGGAGGCAGTCACGCGCTGATCACAAAGGTATCTCTTAAATCATCCAATACCCCCTTTGAACAGAGTTATGGCTCTTCAAAGACGCCTAGATTTTAAGGGTGAAAAATTGGTGGACGAGTTGTTTAGGGCCTGCATTTCTCTTCATTCGCAATCGTTGCGTGAGAGAAAGCCACGATAAGGAGACAGTCCGGTAGTGGACTGAAAAACGACGACTTGTTGGAATTCGTCCATCCATCGAGCCGCTATCGAGTTCGAAAATCTGTTAGGGGGTCGGAACTGTGGTGGTAGCTTATATCTCGCTTATTCGGAGGAAATGCGATCTGGCATTTGGCACGTGTTATACAGGAGAGATCTTCTACACATTTACATGAAAATCTCGAAATTCTAGTCTGAGGGTGTACTGTGCCTTTAAAGGCACAAGACACCAGAAAAATCAATTCTCAGATATCATGTTTATCTAATAGAGAGTCACACGCTGATCACAGTGGTATCTCTGAAGTCGTCCAAGACCTCCTTTGAAAAGAGCTTGTTGAGAATTCATTAATCCATCTAGCCGCTATCGAGTTTGAAAATCTGGTAGGGGGTTTGGCCCGTGGTGGTGAGCGAAGGAGGTCGGGCCTGTGGTGGTCGCTTATATCTCGCTTATTATGTCTGAGGGTTTATTGTGCCTTTAAAGGTACAGAACGCCCAAAAAATTATTTTTCAGTTTTCATACTGATCTGGGAGAGAGTCACACGCTAATTATAGTGGTATCTCTGAAATCGTCCAAGACCCCCTATGAGCAGAGTTATAGCTCCATAAGCATGCCCCTGTTTTGAGCGTGAAAATAGGTGCACGAGTTGTCTCGGGCCTGTATTTCTCTCCATTCGCAATCGTTGCGTGAGAGAAAGCCACGATAAGGAGACCGTCCGGCAGTGGACTGAAGAACGACGACTTGTTGAAATTTATCCATCCATCGAGTTTGAAAATCTTTTGGGGGGTCCGCCCTGTGGTGGCCACTTATATCTCCTTCACTTGGAGGAATTGAGATCTCGTAGTTGGCACGTGTTATATACATATATGTCTTCTACACAATTCCATGAAGATCTCAAAAGCCATTTCTCAGGGTGCACTGTGCCTATAATACATTAGCGCGGGGCTTGAATGTTCAAGACAAGTGTTTCATTATCAACTCGAAATATTGGGTTGAACCAAACCACTGTTTTATAAACGCATCTTGCAAAAGAACTACTTTGAGTCAGCCTGGCCATTCCGCATTAAATTCACTTTTCTGGAATCATTTTGGACGTAGAAATCGAGTATGCTCTTTGCAGCTTCTTGAAACCACTCTGAAAAAAAATTGGAGGCGTTCTTAAAAGTCCCGCGGAAAGGTACTGGTACAAATCAGGGAAGTTTTTAGGGTAGATTGGAAAAATGTTTCGGATTCGCCTCAAAACTTCTACGTAGGGGTAATCTAGGGTGCTGAACACGAATCTAGAGATCATTTCTCATAATTCTGAGGTTTATTGTAGGTTACGGTAGGTGCTATGCAATTTAGTGGCTAAACCTACCCTACTAAATTGAAAATCTACAAATGAACATCAAATTCGTATTCAGCACCTCGAGTAACCCCCGCTTAGAAATTCTGAGTCAAAACTGAGACTCTGGTCCAACTACCATAGACCCACCGTAATCTACCGTAATCTGTCGAAAATCCTTAAGTCCAATCCATTTATGTTGAGCATGCCAATTAATCCCCAAGAGCGAAGTCCGGGCCTTAAATTTTTTTCAACATTCGGAGCCCCATAAGCGCTCAATAATATTTTTGGGAGTTCAGGGGTCGTAAAAATTTTTCGCCCTAACTACGCCCAGTTGGTAATTTGAGGCGCTGAACACGAATCTGAGGTTTACTTCCGGTTTTTTGGCCGATTTTGTCAGGTTAGGGTGCACTGAATGGCCCTTTACCTACCTTATTGATCTACCCGTGAGGACTGAGTGCAATTTTAAAATCTTAAATTGTTCCTTTCTATCTCAACTACGACCCCCAAGAGACCGTTTTTCAAAACTCCACTTTGTGTTCGCCGTCATCCCTTGTTAGATGCGAAAATTAGAGTGATTCTATAGTTTTGCACCGTACTGTATTCATACTCAATCTTGCACTTCAATGGGCGTCAGTTGAATCTTTCTTTCCATTATCTACAGGTATGGATGAACATGGTTACATAATAGAAGCCGACAGTGAGAAGAAAGTGATAGATCAATGGGACAGCGTAAGCATTAGCTCCACCGAGACGGTTGAAGTTCGGAATTGCTCGCAGCGGTCTGTTATGCACAACTTTTCTGGTTGTATGTTTAAGAACCTGAATATATGTGTAGTAAAGATATATTTTAGTCCGTGTTACAGTTATAAAGTCCACAGTCCGAAAGATCTGAAGGCTGTCGACCAAGGACACTTCAGATGATATAGTTCACAAAACGGACTGACCAACCGCAACTTTATCGCTCCAGCCGCGAAGCGGCTGGAGAGGTTTGGTTTTGCCCGGGACTTGTGATCACTTAGAATTCTGTTAAGTAGTTAATCAAATCTGTTAAACAAATTCTCCACAGATTTCCATCGGGATATAGGTGAGAGGGTCCAGGAGGCACATGCTGACAACATTTGAGCCGAATCGGTTCAAAACTAACAAAGTTAGATCGGCGTATCCCTAGCAAAAATTTTTGTTGTGCGTGTTACTCGTTCCTGCTTCCTCGTGCCTTAGGCCCCCGTCATAGTCGGTGGATCTACCGAGTCCCACCCGGTCGATACGCATCGAATTCGTGGAAAACGGGTGGGAAAAAATCAACCCACTGAGTCCGACTGCGACCGTCTGATGCCCACCGCAATCCCCCCGGTCGATACTGATATTTCTCATGCGTACAAGGGCGGGGCCAATACACCGACTGAGTCCGACTGAGTCCGACTGAGTCCCGCTGAGTCCCACCCGGTCGATATAGGTATTTTTCAGGTGATTTGGGTGCATTTTTTTCGGCCGACTGCGACCTGCCGAGTTCCGCCGCATCTCGACTCTCATCGTCAGCGCTCTGCCCCACCTGCTGCCGATACGGAAATCAGATTCAGACATGTTGAAAACAAGGAAGATCAGCCACCAAACACGTTACGATTCACATCTGAGGTTATAATCGTCACTATCAATTGCGTGTTTCGCAGAGGAGCTGGTTGGTGCTGGGGCAACCGGACTCAGTGGGACTCAGTAGGTTTTTCCACCCCGGACTCATCCGGACTCAGTCGGACTCAGTCGGACTCAGCAGATTTTTCGACCGAGTCTGACCGGGGCCTTACGCACCCTTAGTAGTGGCCACTGCCAATGGTCGCAGGCGATCAGGTGGACAGGCTGGTAAGTTGGTATGTGGATAGACAAGCAGGCTGGTGATTAGGTAGACAAAGAGTACTTACTGTTTAACATTAACTACTTCACTTATTACTGCTTATCATATCAAGTTATATTATCAGTTGGTAGATCAAATCGCTAGAACACGTTGTAGGCCGTACTTTTCGATGGGGAGGGACAAGGAAAGTGACTAAAAGGTTGGTCACTTACTGTTTAACATTAACTACTTTACTTCTTACTGCTTATCATATCAAGTGATATTATCAGTTGGTAGATCAAATCGCTAAAACACGTTGTAGGCTGTACTATTCGATGCTAAGGGACAATGGAGGTGACTAAAAAGTTTGTCACTTACTGTTTAACATTAACTACTTCACTTATTACTGCTTATCATATCAAGTGATATTATCAGTTGGTAGATCAAATCGCTAAAACACGTTGTAGGCTGTACTTTTCGATGGGGAGGGACAAGGAAAGTGACTAAAAGGTTGGTCACTTACTGTTTAACATTAACTACTTTACTTCTTACTGCTTATCATATCAAGTGATATTATCAGTTGGTAGATCAAATCGCTAAAAAACGTTGTAGGCTGTACTTTTCGATGGGGAGGGACAAGGAAAGTGACTAAAAGGTTGGTCACTTACTGTTTAACATTAACTACTTTACTTCTTACTGCTTATCATATCAAGTGATATTATCAGTTGGTAGATCAAATCGCTAAAACTCGTTGTAGGCTGTACTTTTCGATGGGAAGGGACAAGGAAAGTGACTAACAAGTTGGTTACTTACTGTTTGACATTAACTACTTCACTTATTACTGCTTATCATATCAAGTGATATTATCAGTTGGTAGATCAAATCGCTAAAACACGTTGTAGGCTGTACTATTCGATGGTAAGGGACAATGAAAGTGACTAAAAAGTTTGTTACTTACTGTTTAACATTAACTACTTCACTTATTACGGCTTATCATTACAAGTGATATTATCAGTTGAGTAGATCAAATCGCTAAAACACGTTGTAGGCTGTACTATTCGATGCTAAGGGACAATGAAGGTGACTAAAAAGTTTGTTACTTACTGTTTAACATTAACTACTTCACTTATTACTGCTTATCATATCAAGTGATATTATCAGTTGGTAGATCAAATCGCTAAAACACGTTGTAGGCTGTACTTTTCGATGGGGAGGGACAAGGAAAGTGACTAAAATGTTGGTCACTTACTGTTTAACATTAACTACTTTACTTCTTACTGCTTATCATATCAAGTGATATTATCAGTTGGTAGATCAAATCGCTAAAACACGTTGTAGGCTGTACTATTCGATGCTAAGGGACAATGAAGGTGACTAAAAAGTTTGTTACTTACTGTTTAACATTAACTACTTAACTTATTACTGCTTATCATATCAAGTTATATTATCAGTTGGTAGATCAAATCGCTAGAACACGTTGTAGGCTGTACTTTTCGATGGGGAGGGACAAGGAAAGTGACTAAAAGGTTGGTCACTTACTGTTTAACATTAACTACTTTACTTCTTACTGCTTATCATATCAAGTGATATTATCAGTTGGTAGATCAAATCGCTAAAAAACGTTGTAGGCTGTACTTTTCGATGGGGAGGGACAAGGAAAGTGACTAAAAGGTTGGTCACTTACTGTTTAACATTAACTACTTTACTTCTTACTGCTTATCATATCAAGTGATATTATCAGTTGGTAGATCAAATCGCTAAAACTCGTTGTAGGCTGTACTTTTCGATGGGAAGGGACAAGGAAAGTGACTAACAAGTTGGTTACTTACTGTTTGACATTAACTACTTCACTTATTACTGCTTATCATATCAAGTGATATTATCAGTTGGTAGATCAAATCGCTAAAACACGTTGTAGGCTGTACTATTCGATGGTAAGGGACAATGAAAGTGACTAAAAAGTTTGTTACTTACTGTTTAACATTAACTACTTCACTTATTACGGCTTATCATTACAAGTGATATTATCAGTTGGTAGATCAAATCGCTAAAACACGTTGTAGGCTGTACTATTCGATGCTAAGGGACAATGAAGGTGACTAAAAAGTTTGTTACTTACTGTTTAACATTAACTACTTCACTTATTACTGCTTATCATATCAAGTGATATTATCAGTTGGTAGATCAAATCGCTAAAACACGTTGTAGGCTGTACTTTTCGATGGGGAGGGACAAGGAAAGTGACTAAAATGTTGGTCACTTACTGTTTAACATTAACTACTTTACTTCTTACTGCTTATCATATCAAGTGATATTATCAGTTGGTAGATCAAATCGCTAAAACACGTTGTAGGCTGTACTATTCGATGCTAAGGGACAATGAAGGTGACTAAAAAGTTTGTTACTTACTGTTTAACATTAACTACTTAACTTATTACTGCTTATCATATCAAGTTATATTATCAGTTGGTAGATCAAATCGCTAGAACACGTTGTAGGCTGTACTTTTCGATGGGGAGGGACAAGGAAAGTGACTAAAAGGTTGGTCACTTACTGTTTAACATTAACTACTTTACTTCTTACTGCTTATCATATCAAGTGATATTATCAGTTGGTAGATCAAATCGCTAAAACACGTTGTAGGCTGTACTATTCGATGCTGAGGGACAATGAAGGTGACTAAAAAGTTTGCTACTTACTGTTTAACATTAACTGCTTCACTTACTACTGCTTATCATATCAAGTGATATTATCAGTTGGAAGATCAAATCGCTAGAACACGTTGTAGGCTGTACTTTTCGATGGGAAGGGACAATGAAAGTGACTAAAAAGTTTGTTACTTACTGTTTAACATTAACTGCTTCACTTATTACTGCTTATCATATCAAGTGATATTATCAGTTGGAAGATCAAATCGCTAGAACACGTTGTAGGCTGTACTTTTCGATGGGAAGGGACAAGGAAAGTGACTAACAAGTTGGTTACTTACTGTTTAACATTAACTGCTTCACTTATTACTGCTTATCATATCAAGTGATATTATCAGTTGGAAGATCAAATCGCTAGAACACGTTGTAGGCTGTACTTTTCGATGGGAAGGGACAAGGAAAGTGACTAACAAGTTGGTTACTTACTGTTTAACATTAACTGCTTCACTTACTACTGCTTATCATATCAAGTGATATTATCAGTTGGAAGATCAAATCGCTAGAACACGTTGTAGGCTGTACTTTTCGATGGGAAGGGACAAGGAAAGTGACTAACAAGTTGGTTACTTACTGTTTAACATTAACTGCTTCACTTATTACTGCTTATCATATCAAGTGATATTATCAGTTGGAAGATCAAATCGCTAGAACACGTTGTAGGCTGTACTTTCGATGGGAAGGGACAAGGAAAGTGACTAACAAGTTGGTTACTTACTGTTTAACATTAACTGCTTCACTTACTACTGCTTATCATATCAAGTGATATTATCAGTTGGAAGATCAAATCGCTAGAACACGTTGTAGGCTGTACTTTTCGATGGGAAGGGACAAGGAAAGTGACTAACAAGTTGGTTACTTACTGTTTAACATTAACTGCTTCACTTATTACTGCTTATCATATCAAGTGATATTATCAGTTGGAAGATCAAATCGCTAGAACACGTTGTAGGCTGTACTTTTCGATGGGAAGGGACAAGGAAAGTGACTAACAAGTTGGTTACTTACTGTTTAACATTAACTACTTTACTTCTTACTGCTTATCATATCAAGTGATATTATCAGTTGGAAGATCAAATCGCTAAAACACGTTGTAGGCTGTACTTTTCGATGGGAAGGGACAAGGAAAGTGACTAACAAGTTGGTTACTTACTGTTTAACATTAACTGCTTCACTTATTACTGCTTATCATATCAAGTGATATTATCAGTTGGAAGATCAAATCGCTAGAACACGTTGTAGGCTGTACTTTTCGATGGGAAGGGACAAGGAAAGTGACTAACAAGTTGGTTACTTACTGTTTAACATTAACTACTTTACTTCTTACTGCTTATCATATCAAGTGATATTATCAGTTGGAAGATCAAATCGCTAGAACACGTTGTAGGCTGTACTTTTCGATGGGAAGGGACAAGGAAAGTAACTAACAAGTTGGTTACTTACTGTTTAACATTAACTGCTTCACTTATTACTGCTTATCATATCAAGTGATATTATCAGTTGGTAGATCAAATCGCTAAAACACGTTGTAGGCTGTACTTTTCGATGGGGAGGGACAAGGAAAGTGACTAAAATGTTGGTCACTTACTGTTTAACATTAACTACTTTACTTCTTACTGCTTATCATATCAAGTGATATTATCAGTTGGTAGATCAAATCGCTAAAACACGTTGTAGGCTGTACTATTCGATGCTAAGGGACAATGAAGGTGACTAAAAAGTTTGTTACTTACTGTTTAACATTAACTACTTCACTTATTACTGCTTATCATATCAAGTTATATTATCAGTTGGTAGATCAAATCGCTAGAACACGTTGTAGGCTGTACTTTTCGATGGGGAGGGACAAGGAAAGTGACTAAAAGGTTGGTCACTTACTGTTTAACATTAACTACTTTACTTCTTACTGCTTATCATATCAAGTGATATTATCAGTTGGTAGATCAAATCGCTAAAACACGTTGTAGGCTGTACTATTCGATGCTGAGGGACAATGAAGGTGACTAAAAAGTTTGCTACTTACTGTTTAACATTAACTACTTCACTTATTACTGCTTATCATATCAAGTGATATTATCAGTTGGTAGATCAAATCGCTAAAACACGTTGTAGGCTGTACTATTCGATGGTAAGGGACAATGAAAGTGACTAAAAAGTTTGTTACTTACTGTTTAACATTAACTACTTCACTTATTACGGCTTATCATTACAAGTGATATTATCAGTTGGTAGATCAAATCGCTAAAACTCGTTGTAGGCTGTACTTTTCGATGGGAAGGGACAAGGAAAGTGACTAACAAGTTGATTACTTACTGTTTAACATTAACTACTTCACTTATTACTGCTTATCATATCAAGTGATATTATCAGTTGGAAGATCAAATCGCTAGAACACGTTGTAGGCTGTACTTTTCGATGGGAAGGGACAAGGAAAGTGACTAACAAGTTGGTTACTTACTGTTTAACATTAACTGCTTCACTTATTACTGCTTATCATATCAAGTGATATTATCAGTTGGAAGATCAAATCGCTAGAACACGTTGTAGGCTGTACTTTTCGATGGGAAGGGACAAGGAAAGTGACTAACAAGTTGGTTACTTACTGTTTAACATTAACTGCTTCACTTATTACTGCTTATCATATCAAGTGATATTATCAGTTGGAAGATCAAATCGCTAGAACACGTTGTAGGCTGTACTTTTCGATGGGAAGGGACAAGGAAAGTGACTAACAAGTTGGTTACTTACTGTTTAACATTAACTACTTTACTTCTTACTGCTTATCATATCAAGTGATATTATCAGTTGGAAGATCAAATCGCTAGAACACGTTGTAGGCTGTACTTTTCGATGGGAAGGGACAAGGAAAGTGACTAACAAGTTGGTTACTTACTGTTTAACATTAACTGCTTCACTTATTACTGCTTATCATATCAAGTGATATTATCAGTTGGAAGATCAAATCGCTAGAACACGTTGTAGGCTGTACTTTTCGATGGGAAGAGACAAGGAAAGTGACTAACAAGTTGGTTACTTACTGTTTAACAATAACTACTTTACTTCTTACTGCTTATCATATCAAGTGATATTATCAGTTGGTAGATCAAATCGCTAAAACACGTTGTAGGCTGTACTATTCGATGCTAAGGGACAATGAAGGTGACTAAAAAGTTTGTTACTTACTGTTTAACATTAACTACTTCACTTATTACTGCTTATCATATCAAGTTATATTATCAGTTGGTAGATCAAATCGCTAGAACACGTTGTAGGCTGCACTTTTCGATGGGAAGGGACAAGAAAAGTGACTAACAAGTTGGTTACTTACTGTTTAACATTAACTACTTTACTTCTTACTGCTTATCATATCAAGTGATATTATCAGTTGGCAGATAAAATCGCTAAAACACGTTGTAGGCTGTACTTTTCGATGGGAAGGGACAAGGAAAGTGACTAACAAGTTGGTTACTCACTGTTTAACATTAACTACTTCACTTATTACTGCTTATCATATCAAGTGATGTTATCAGTTGGTAGATCAAATCGCTAGAACACATTGTAGGCTGCACATTTCGATAGGAAGGGACAAGGAAAGTGACTAACAAGTTGGTTACTTACTGTTTAACATTAACTACTTTACTTCTTACTGCTTATCATATCAAGTGATATTATCAGTTGGTAGATCAAATCGCTAGAACACATTGTAGGCTGCACTTTTCGATAGGAAGGGACAAGGAAAGTGACTAACAAGTTCGTTAATTACTGTTAAACATCAACTACTTCACTTATTACTGCTTATCATATCAAGTGATATTATCAGTTAGTAGATCAAATCGCTAAAACTCGTTGTAGGCTGTACATTCGAAGGGAAGGGACAAGGAAAGTGACTCACAAGTTTGTTACTTACTGTTTAACACTAATTTCTTTTCTTTACTTTTTACTGCTTATCATGTCAAGTTATATTATCAGTTGGTACAACAAATCGCTAAAACACGTTGTAGGCTGTACTTTATTGTAGGGAAGGGACAGGGGAAGTGACTAACAAGTTTGTTACTTTCTGATGACGTCATGAAAGTGCATGGGGCATCTGACGATGTCATCAGGCCGTCGTGCCAAGCACATGGGGCTTCCTATGACGTTATCAGGACGTCGTTCCCAGGTTTGCCAACTGCTTAGGGCATCTGATGACGTCATCAGGGCGTCGTGCCAAGAAACGTCGACGTGTATCCGGGAAAGACTTCGCGTGCACTGTTGAAGGTTGGCGCAAATTCGGTGTCATATGCTATAACATAGGTGTATCGAGTTTGCGCCAACCTCCAATTGGGAACGCAAAGTCTCTTCAGGCTTCATGCCGAGCAAACATACGGACGGACTTAGTGCACCCAAAAGGGCTCGCCGCCGTTACCCGCGGACAGGCTGCCAGCTGTCACTACAGTATCCCAGCCCCGCCCTCCGCTGGCTGCGGCCGCGCCTCCAGGGGCCGTACGCAAGAACGCGGCGGTTGGGGCAGGGGCAGTGCAGTCGGCGCCTTTGAAGATTGGCCATGCTTACAAGACAGCATATGTTTCTCGTACTTGGTCACAAGTCAAAACGCGTATGTCGTGCCCCATCGCTGTGCCCTAGCCGCCCCAGCTAGGAGATTGAAACGGCTGGGGGCTGCGAGAAAGACTGCTGGGGCACGACATACGTGTCTTGACTTGTGACCAACCACGATAGACGTGTCCTGTCTTGTGAGCAAGGGCGATCTTCAAAGGCGCCGACTGCACTGCCCCTGCCCCAGCAGGCTCGTTCTTGCATACGACCCCAGATGGCGTCGCCGCGCCCGCGGTGAGAGTTCCGACCGCCATGGGCCTCCAATATGGAGCTTCCTTGATATCAAAGAAGCTGATATTGTGCTTGGAGATTCATTGGCCTCAGGCTTCGGATCTTGGAAGCTTAAAGGAACACCGAAATTCCGAAATTTTTCTTTCAGATATCAATTTTTTTCAAGATTCGCCAAATACACCTGAAATGACAAATCGTGTTGAAATTGATGGAATTGGAAATTTTCAAATGTGATATACAAATTTTAGTTTCCGTAAAATCCACTTAAAATTCCCAGATTTTCACATCAGGCAGGTTGGAATGCAGCTGGATAGCTGCTGTGCTCCGATTCGGGATTGCTCAATTTAGAAAAGTTAAATGTGATCTACAAATTCAAATTTTTAAATTTTGAGAAAATGCACCTAGAAGTCCCAGATTTTTACAGCAGGGAGGATCGGTAGCAACTGAGAAGCTAATATGCTCCAAATCGAAGCTTCTCAATTTAAAAAAGTTAAAGGCAGCGTACACGCTCGCAAGCATAGTCGAGATAACAGCATAGATAGGTCCGCACGGCCCGTACTATGTCGTCAACGACGTTTGAAGCGCTGAAAACTGTCCAGGATGACAATATTTGACAATGTTTGAGCAATCTTGCCTTCCACGCCCGTATTTTCACACCCCTTCGAGTAACAGAACGAGAACCGATACTTGAGAAAACATGTGATAACTTAGAATGATAGCACTATAAAAGGGAGTGCAGTAGAGAAAAAACTCGATTTACCTCAATATAACATGTTTGTGCACTGATAAAATCCTCCATTTCAAGAGGTCAGCCAAAGTAGAGGGGCATTCTCGAAAGTGGACGAGAGTCAATAGGTATGCAGACATGTTATACTCAAGTAAACCAAGCTATTTCTCTCGTGCACTCCCATTTGATAGTGCTATCACTCTCAATTATCACACGTTTTCACAAGTATCGATTCTCATTCTGTTACTCGAAGGGGTGTGAAAATACGGGCGTGGAAGGCAAGATTGCTCAAACATTGTCAAATATTGTCATCCTGGACAGTTTTCAGCGCTTCAAACGTCGTTGACGACACAGTACGGGCCGTGCGGACCTATCTATGCTGTTATCTCGACTATGCTTGCGAGCGTGTATGCTGCCTTTAAATGTGATCTACAAATTCAAATTGTTAAATTTTCAGAAAATGCACCTAAAAGTCCCAGATTTCTACAGCAGTGAGGATCGGTAGCAACTGAGGAGCTAATATCGGGATTTCCATGTTTAAAAAAAATTTCAATGTGCTCTACGAATTCTAATTTTTAAATTTTCAGGAAATGCACCTAAAATTCCCACATTTTTACAGCATGGAGGATCGGTAGCAACTGAGAAGCTAGTATGCTCCGAATCGAAGCTTCTCAATTTAAAAAAGTTGAATGTGATCTACAAATTCGAATTTTTAAAATTTCAGAAAATGCACCTAAAATTTCATTAATGGGTCTAAATTCGCTATTTTTTCAATGCTAATCGTGCTGCCATTTATAGGACATTTTCCAAAAAAATCGATTGTCACATTTTTTGAGTTTTGAAAAAGATCGACAACTGACGAAAAAACTATTATAGAATAGGAAGCTGTGAACAGTAAATTTGGTGACAGATAGTCATTAGATACTGAAGATACGGTGGAAGCCATTTTTGATTTAATTTGCTCGGAGCGAAAAAATCGCCTCTGAAAAAATTCGTTAAGCCTGTTCTAGTGCTTGAATCCGTGAATTTTTGAGATCTAAACCGATTTTTTTGAAAGACTTATCATCAACAATAGCTGTTAGGGATGCTGCGGATTTGTTACAAATTGCCTTTCCCCAGTACTCCATATGTATCTTCTTCATATATTATGGTTTGCTCGGCTACATTTACTTGATAGTCGTAGTCGACGACGGTACCACATTGACCTGACCCGTTCTTCTCCTACCCACAGAGACTAATTACTAGTTTACGATCCTGAGTCGTTACCTGTGGACACATTTGCGTTTGCGTCTAGCGGATCCCAGGGCAAGCACAGCGACATGAGCTGGGACTCATAGGTCGTAGTATATATCATGCTAATTCGAGCAAGTAATCACGAGGTTGTTTCAACGCAGAAAAACTTGAATCGAGCAAGGCGAAGAACTTTCTACAGCCGCCGTAACGGGATATTGCCGTAGGATGTCGCGCCACGTATCAGAGCGACTCATTTAGTTTAGTTAGATTTGCATTTGTAAACTGCTTCGAAACGCCGTAGGCTCATCCCAGACGTCAACACAGGGACAAGCACACAAATTACGTAGATAACTCAGTTCCAGGACAACCGATCCTCACTGTTTTAAAAATGTGGGAATTTTAGGTGCATTTTTCGAAAATTCAGAAATTTGAATTTGTAGACCACATTAAACTTTTTTAAATTGAGCAGCTCCGATTCGGATCATATTGGCTTCTCAGTTCCTACCGATCCTCACTGCTGTTAAAATCTGGGAATTTTAGGTGCATTTTCTGAAAATTCAAAAATTTGAATTTGTAGATCACATTAAACTTTTCTAAATTGAGCAGCTCCGACTCGGAGCATATTGGCTTCTCAGTCGCTACCGATCCTCACTGGTGTTAAAATCTGGGAATTTTAGGCGCATTTTCTGAAAATTCAAAAATTTGAATTTGTAGATCACATTTAACTCTTTTAAATTGAGTAGCTCCGATTCGGAGCATATTAGCTTCCCAGCTGCATTCGAACCTGACTGATGTGAAAATCTGGAAATTTTAGGTGGATTTTACGGAAATTAAAATTTGTAGATCACATTTAAAAATTTCCAATTCCATCAATTTCAACACGATTTGTCATTGCAGGCGTATTTGGCGAATCTTGAAAAAATTCAAATGTGAAAGTAATATTTCGAAAATTCGATGTTCCTTTAAGCTTTCAAGATCCGAAGCCTGAGGCCAATGAGTCTCCACGCACAAATTCAGCTTCTTTGATATCAAGGAAGCTCCATATTGGAGGCTCATGGCGGTCGGTCGCGGCTGCCGCAACTCTTAACGCGGCCGCGGTCTAGAGGCGCGGCCGCATCCAGCGGAGGGCGGGGCTGGGATACTGTAGTGACAGCTGGCAGCCTGTCCGCGGGTAACGGCGGCGAGCCCTTTTGGGTGCACTAAGTCTCGGACCCCATCGGACGGCGTCATCAGGACGTCGTGCCAAGTACATAGGGCATCTGCTGACGTCATCTGGACGTCGTGCCAAGTACATAGGGCATCTGCTGACTTCATCAGGATGTCATGTAAGGTACATAGGACATTTGATGATGTCATCAGGATGTCGTGTAAAGTACATAGAGCATCTTATGACGTCATCAGGACGCCGTAGTGTGTCGCGCGTCACTTGTAGCGTGCGGAACAAGACGATCACTTACTGATTATCATATCAATCCACCCTATTGGAAAAAATATTGAAAATTTTTCAGGGATATTACTTGGTAATATCAAAAAAAAAACAATTCTATCGAAAAGGGGTCTTCCAAGCGAAAGAGGTTTGGTTGGCGTCAGAAACGTTCCAACAAAAAGGGAACATTAGGCAAGTAGGATGAGGAGAGTCTAAAAAAATTGAACAATATTTTCTGAGACTGACTTTCTTGGCCGATACTTGTTAACAGCAAAAACAAACCGTTGTGGCGTTTCACGAGAAAGAGTTTAATGTCTTTCGGGGAAAAAGTTAGTGTCTTTCGGGAAAAAGACCTCTAATCGTTGACGAGAATATAAGAAAATACTCTTATTTAATGCTTCACTTTGAGTTCGCTTCTCGTAGCAGCTGGAGCTAGCCATCTGTGTAGGTAAAGTTGACATCATTTTCTCCTCTAATGATAACGAATAGGTTCACATAAATATACATTTTTATCATTGCTCGCATAATCGGAGTCTATTTGGAACCACAAAGTGCTTCCGTGTGGAACACCGCAACGGTTTGTTTTCGCTGTTAAGAAGTATCGGC
Organism: Aplectana chamaeleonis; assembly: GCA_029168955.1. Classification (NCBI taxonomy): domain Eukaryota; kingdom Metazoa; phylum Nematoda; class Chromadorea; order Rhabditida; family Cosmocercidae; genus Aplectana; species Aplectana chamaeleonis. The sequence goes on along the minus strand of JAPDOI010002078.1, from coordinate 53,341 downwards.
CAAGAAAATCACTCTCAGAAAATATTGTTCAATTTTTGTAGACTCTGCTCATCCTACTTGCCTATTGTTCCCTTCTTGTTGGAACGTTTCTGACTCAACCAAACCTCTTTCGCTTGGAAGACCCTTTTTTGATAGATCATTCGTAATCTTTACATTTGGACACGATAGATAGAGACAATCTCTTAATTCCATGTCGTAGAAACATCGCCGGCTGATGTCTTTACATGGAAGGACATCGAGGGCTATACATGTACTGTACTGATTTAAAATGAGTGCGCTAAATCAGAAAACTACATATTTGTCCTCGACTGGCTGAGCTTTTCTGGAAAAAAAGTTATGAAGCATTGGAAAGCGCATCTTCTCTTCTATCTAACCCTTTTTCCACATCCCCTAAATCTCGATAGTTCTGTTTCGATGTTTATGTTCGAATTTGGTGGGTGGTTTATTAAACAGAATATTTTAGATATTTATGATAACGTCCTATCAAGGCTTATGAATTCACTTAAAGCATACACGCTCACAAACATGGTTGAGATAACAGCATAAATAGGACCGCCTGGCCCCTACCATGTCGTCAACGGCGTTTGAAGCGCTGAAAACCATCCAGGTTGACAGAATTCGAGCGTTCCCGTCTCGAAAGCCTGTGGAACCCCACCCCTACGAATAACAGAATGAAGAGTGGAGCATGTGAAAGCATTTGATAACTTAGAGCGATAGCACTATCAAATGAGAGTCTACAAGAGAAACGGCTTTATTTACCTGAATATAACATGTTTGTTTACTGATGAAATGCTCCATTTTTTAAGCCAGCCGGAGTAGAGCGGCATTCTTGAAAGTGGATGGAATTTAATCGGTATGTAAACAAGGTATAATCAGGGAAATCAAGCTGCTTCTCTCGAAGACTCTCATTTGATAGTGCTATCACTCTAAATTATCGAATCCTTCCAAATGCCTCACTCTTCATTCTGTCAATCGTAGGGGTGGGGTTCCACAGGCTTTCGAGACGGGAATGCTCGAATTCTGTCAACCTGATGGTTTTCAGCGCTTCAAACGCCGTTGACGACATGGTAGGAGCCAGGCGGTCCTTTTTATGCTGTTATATCATCCATGTTTGTGAGCGTGTATGTTGCCTTTAATCCGTTGTTGGGGAAGGAACAGCTATCATGTCTGACAGGTAGGTGACATCACCGAAACAGATTTCCGTAAAATCTCCAATGATTAGGATTTTTTTTTAAATTCCAGCTTGTATACTTCTTAAATTTCACTAGGACACGGCCGTTCCCTCATATGAGTGAGAAACTGCAAGGAAAAAGTCGGCTCCGCCCCCAATAACCACAAAACAAAAACAAGGGGTGCATTCCAAGAACAATCCCATAGAAAAAGGCTTCCATGGAAACGTAGCCACGGCCGCGTGGAAGCAATTTGTCCTTGGAAAGGCTATTTGTCCTCCCACGGCGTCCTGGAAACATTCTTGGAACGCACCCCAGGTGTTTCATCCGAAGAGGGAGCCAAGATTTTTGAAAACGGAATAATTGGTGTATGCGGCGAAGCTCAATAATTAGCAACACGAACAGTAGCAGAGTTCTTGATTTCCTTTTCGTGGCGGGGTGCGTGGTTTGGATTTCGGAACATTGTGGGCGGGTAAGACCTTTCCTCTGTAGTTTCTCAAAAATTCCCTATTTATTTCACGGATTATCGACCATTTCTTGCAAACAGTAAAAATAAATAAAACCATAAGTTCTTTGATTTTCGCAAAAATAGTTGATACTTCGCAAATCAATTTTTTCTGGAAAGGAAGCTCCTTGCAGTAATATTTTCAAAGTTTGGTGTAGCAAAGAGTTCGCATAAAAGCTAAATCTTAGAAGTTGCGAAATTAAACAGATTAGAGAGTTTACGCGATTCAGTTCATTGTCAGTGCTTTCATGTAGACTCGAGAGGGGCCAAAGGTGTCTTCAACGACTGGAGATTCGCTGCCTTGATAGAGAGCTACTATAAACCAGTAGAGCATTTAGTTGTGTAACAACACTCTAAAATTCAAGTGGGGAATTCGAGGGAGATCGAGTTTCACGGCAAGTGAGAAAAATGCGTTAGTTGGAGGTAAATGACGACCACATTGAAAAGTACCCATTCACGAAGCCGAAGGATTGTAGTGTAGGTCAGTAATTTTCACATTTGCAGGCTCCGGGGATTTTTCCTTCGTCTTCTCGTCTCTCTGATTGTCATCGGAGCCTGTGCCGGCGCTTTGGTCTGGTCATTCGTTAATGGTTGGTTTTTTCGACTTGAAAGTCCGTCTTTTCTATGGCGTGATTTTATAACGGGACATCGCCGCCAGGGTCAAGCGTACACTGGGAAGATCCGAGGGGGGACGCAGTTTGGCAGACCGTGCAGGGAGGGGGGGGGGGCAGGGCTGGGCACACGTCCCGGCATGGCGATTTTGAATATGCACCCCCCTTAGCTCGGTAATTTTCAGGCTTTCCCCCCTATGGGAAATCGAAATCGGCTGTTTTCCGAGAAGTCGAGCACAACAGCCATGATCTTGACTTCTTTATTTTTATAAACCAGAGTATAAAAAAAGCACTGAATAAAGAAAATTCCGAAAATGTCATCAAAAAGGGTAGTGTAATTTTTAAACTTCCAAACAATCTTATGAAGAAAATTTTTAGTAAGAAGGTAGGTTGTGACAAAAGATAAAACAATTTTTTATTCATTACAATTCAGCAATTACAAACAACAACAGAGCTACTATTATTGCAGTAATTAATGTTTTCTATCGAATGTTTTCATGAACCTATGTACGAAGGATTAATCCGTGTTTGATCGTTCTGATGAAGAAATTTTCAGAATTATTTTATGTTGTGGAACCATATAGGAATTGATGAGATGCGTAGGGAATGGAAAACCCGATTTTTACAAACGTAGAATGCCGCAATCCCTTAGAGACTCGGCTCGCCGTGCGATATGGTGTGTGTACGCAGCTACACAGCGCACACGGGAGTGGACGCGCACACAATATTAATAAAAAATGTATTTTATTACAGAACGGGGAAGAGAAAACGATTGAAACCGAAGGAAATGGGAGATGATGAAAATTGTCTATTCTGGATGTACCCATTTTAGAAATTTAATGTAAACAAACAAAGTTGGAGCAGGGGTAAGTATTTAGCCGTGACAAGTTTAATTCAAACGAACCTAGTTGATCAAAAGCAGCATTGAACATGCGAGCAAAGGATATTGTGGGAAAGAGGAGAATCTGGCAAACAAATTAGCTCCAACAAGATCGTTTTTAATGTGATTTAAGGACCTTAAATCTCGTCCCGGTTTTACCCCAAAAACCGGGACAAAACCGGGACGAGTTTTAAGGTCCTTAAATCACATTGAATATCAACGATTTTGTCACTAAAATGCTTGCCAGATTCTCCTCTTTCTCCCAGTGCTCTTAGTTCTCATAGTTAATGTTGTTTTTAATCAACAAAGTTCATTTGAATGAACCTTGTCAAGTCCAAAAAATTCACCCTGCTCCAATTTAGTCTACTTACATTAAATTTCTGAAATGGTTACATTGAAAGCATCCTATTTCTGCCTTCTTACATTTACTCCAGTTTCGATTCTTTTCTCCTCCCCGTTCTGTAATAAAACACATTTTTAATTAATATTGTGCACGAGTCCACTCCAGTGTGCGCTGTGTAGCTGCGGACAAACACCATATAGCACGGCGAGCCCAGCCTCTAGGGAATCGCGGCATTCAAGCTAGATAAAATTCGGGTTTTTATGTACAGGGTACTTCTCCAGTAGGAAGATACGATTATTTGCTTCTTTCACTGGAACTTGCAGTCTTCAATTTTTACAGTCGGCTCTCTTCATAAGTCATTCTCATAGACGAAATTCCGTTGGCTAGTTTTTATACTGACCGTGATATCTGTATTTTTAGTCTGCCATAATACAGCAGTTCGCTAATCCTTTTCTGAATGTGAACGATAGCTCGTGTGAGCGCTATCTTTGTATCTTCGCGTCTAATCTGTAACCACAAGCGTAACCACTGAACGTTACACCAAAGAAACATGAAACCACATCAATCCTTACTTGCTACTACATAGATAACAGAGTAGTGTTTATTCCTCCATCAAAACAATTAAACACATTATATATGATCTTCAATTCATAGAGTTGTTGATGAGGAGCGTCGACAGCAACTACGAAATAATCCGAACACAAACTGCATATCTATCAATAATTTGAATTCTGTAAGTGTTTGTCATGAAAAGCGGAGAAGAAGATATGACAAACCAGAAGAGAATCGTGTACTATTTTGCTCCTGAAATTCGACAGAACATGCACTTCGTTTTTTTGGTGTCCGGTTTAGGCACCCCCCTTTGCCCTCTCTGCCACGTGCAATATGCACCCCCCTAAGGTTAACCGGGACGCGTGCCCAGCCCTGGGGAGGGGGGGGGGGCGCAGAATTGGGTCATGTGCGAGCGAAAATCATCTGCTTCGCTCAGAAGAATGTTCTGTTTCCCACATTTCTTTTTAGAACTTCAGGCTTGGACTCGCCTTCATTTCTATTTTCTATTTTTCAAAATTTTTGACCCCCGAAATGTGAATATACGAATGAAAATATTCATTAAAAAATTGTAGTCAAGTGTAAATGGCCATACACTTTCAATGTGATTTTTTAAATACTGAAGTGATGAAATATGGATAAATTGCAACACAATGCGTGGATGCGATGCGATGCGTGAACTCTCCTGTTTGCACTACAACAAGAGTGCAAACAGGAGAGTTCACGCATCCTCAGACAACAGTTTTTCCAATGTTTCTGTAGTCATTTTGTTTCCACTGCGAGTACAGTACCGCGCATGTTTTTTTTTGCAAAAACGGAGTTTTGCGGCGTTTTTTGTGCTCACAAAGCGCCGCATCGGCATAACTCACTTGAAATTCGACGAAATTAGATTTTCAGGAAGTTTTCGTGTTCCTCTCAGTCAGGCAAATGCAGCGATATGTGTAGAAAGTCTTTTGGACTCCGGTATTTTGTAGAAAAATACGTTTTTCTTTTTAAAACTCACATTGACCACAGGTCAAAACATGACATATGTCTGCAATCATGACCGTCTGATCAGTTTATAGTGAGATATTTTGTAGTGCAATTATGCAATTTTCTATGAACTTCTGGAGTTGAGCCTACCATTTTGTAACACTCCGATACGAAATCGGACTACTTTGAAGCTAGTTACGGCGATGCGGCGCTTTGTGAGCCCAAAAAATGCCGCAAAACGCTTTTTTTGCAAAAAATTTGCGCGGTATTGTACATTTTGCAAACGAATTTTTTTTAAAAAGGGGAAAAATTGAATGATCTATCGTTGTGGGAATCAGAAAGCCAATACCGCTTGTGAACTGGCTATTCATAAAGTGGGCAATATGCTCACCTCTAAAAACCTCTTGAAATTTGTTTGTGAAATGATTTGCTGCTGTGACTCTTCGTGAAAGTATACGTATTTCACCTCACTGTCTGGCTCCTCGCAAAATCTCATTCTCAAAGTGTGGAGTGGAGGTGCTTAACACTCCCAGGATGAAATCCAAAAATGTACCGGAGGTGGTCAAAGGCGAAAAAAAAAGCCGTTTTCCTACTTATACAGAAATAAATTTCGAAACTTTTGCAGCATTTTGGGACCTACTTCTTCGGCACCAAAATAATGTTCTCAGATAATCAGAGCCCAGAGGTGGTAGCGGTCAAAGAAAATATCGTTTTCCCACCTATATAGAAATGATTTTTGGAACATTCGCAACATCTTGGGACCTATTTCTTTGGGAGCAAAAAATTATTTTCTCGGTTTTTGTCTTAAAACTTGTCCATATAAGATTTATTTTGGAGCTTTTCATTAGTTCTACTCACAGCATGAGCTTGAGACCCCTAGCTCTTCAATGAGCCGAGAACGAGCCCCTGGGATATCTGATTTTGGGATTTGAACCCCAGAAACCGCTACTATCCCATTCAGGAAAGTTTTCGGTAAACCCTCTTGGAAGGGACTGCGCGACATTTTTCGGGACAACGTTTTGTAGAGAGCAACTTGCCACCCCACATTAGCCGAGAAGGAGCAGATCAAGGTGTCATTTTTCGCGTCAAAAATGCCTAAAATCTCCTCCGGACTTGGAGCTGTCAGGTAGCTGTCAGGTTTTCACTAGTACTACTCACAGCCCGAGTTTGAGACCCCTAGCTCTTGATTGAACCGAGAACGAGCCATCAAACAAGGAAAATGTTGATACATATTTATATATTAAAGAAAAATCGAAAAAGAGAGAGTAGAAAATAAATGGGGAAAAATTCGAATTTTGTTCGCGGAGGGGGGGGGCGCAGTGACGAGCCATCCGCTGGGAGGGTGCCGCACTCTCCACCGCCCGATCCCATTGCCACGCCTGACCCTGATCACCGCATTAGTAGAGTGAATAGATAGTTTGCACAACTTTTCCCAGTTATACAGAATGTATTAGGCTGTTGAGAAAGTCTCGCACAAAATGCTTATCAGCGGGCTTTTCCCATTCGATCGTTGATATTTGGCACAAATGTGGTGTATTCTTTGGAATCTCAGGTCTACTTCTATCTAGAAGCGTTCATAGCTACTTGAAAAACTCTACCAGCCTACATAGAATTTTGCATCAAAATGTAGGGGAAAATTTAGGCACAAAAATCTTGATATGCTCCTCCTTCTTTTTTTCATTTGTTTATTATTATTATTTATCACAGAAGCAAGAGCTTATGTGTACGTATACAGAGAAATACATGCCATCAATACAACAACGCAATGTCAGGATTAGAGAGTATATCCATTCAGTATTCTCCATGTTCTCCGTTCTTCGAACCTCGGCATCGTATCGTAGATTCTGCACTGCTATGCCGAACGAGGTTTTTAGGTGGAACTTTGTTACGGTCTGACGTTTCGACTTTACGTCTACTTCAGAGACCTAAATAGTGGTTCGAGATTTATTTATTCGTAAATCTGTCCTACCAAGCGCCTTCTCCCCCTGACAGTTCTGGCGTACTGTAAGGAGCATTGCAGGGGACACTAAAAGATTGGAAAGCCCACCTCGTAAGTCTAACTTTGGAGCGGAATACGTCTGCTGCCACCGTGTTAGTATACTAGTAGACTCCACTGAGAGTTACCGCGGTTCCTCTGCATAATGACAAAACAGCAAGGAAAACATAATAACTCACAATGTTGAACTAAAGGCAAACGGTCACTGGTTATCATGGGGCGTTCGACTCTGGTGTTCATTTGTGGGTTCTCTACTTGGATCCAAAACGCCTCCAACGTTTTTCTGGCTGATGATTCGCTTTCGCAAGCTAAGATCGTACACCTTACATCATAGTCATCCCCGCTGTGATGCTCCGTTCTGTGTCTTTCAAGCGGTGTTTTCGGGTCATCACGCCTTTTTCCGGCTAAATATTCTTTTAGGCGTATCGCCAACACTCTCCCGCTTTCCCCTATATAGGTTACGTTGCATGATAAATAGTAAATAGTGCACACCTGACGGCATACACCGAGTCTTGCATAGGGACAAACGATACAGCCATATGTGGTGCAGCACCTGTCGTAAACTCTGCTCCTTCCCAGTTGACGTTTAATCGTCGGGGATGTTCACCAGAGCAACAGTCGTTGGGGATGTTCACTAGAGTGTTGCCCGAATATTCGTTTATTCGAATATTCGAATAATTCGAATGTTCGAATATTCAAAGAAGTGGATTATTCGGGTTATTCGAATAATCGAATATTCAAATAAGTGGAATATTCGTTTATTCGAATATTCGAATATTCAAAGAGGTGAAATATTCGGTTTATTCGAATATTCAGCACGAATAATTCAAACATTCGACAAGATGGCACTCCATTTTGCCCTGATTTTACATTTCAAACATCTTAGCGTAGTGACTACTAATTTCTCACAATTCTTCGGTACCTCATAATATAAAGTTACTGTGCCTATCTGAGCTAAATTCCATTCCGCAATTGCGTCTCGACACGCTTTGCGGCCGCATGCGCTCGAGTCAATCGAGTTTCCAGCTCCAAAGCCGACACGATATGGCTTTTTTATGCAGTTTTCTTCAATTTTGTTTAGTTTCCAGTTTCTAAAACCCACGTAGAGTCAACAGATCCGCAGCTGCGGCGCTGGAAACTCTTCCAACTCGAAAGCGCGCGGCCGCAAAGCGTGTCGAGACGCAATGGCGGACCGGAGTTTGACCCAGATAAGCACGGTATAGCAGGTATTTCCATTGTATTAAATCGCTCGTAGGATTTTGTCAAAACGCTAGAAATGCCCATTTCACCTTAAGTTACGGAGAAAAGTCTAAATCTTGAGCGGCTCATAAGTATAGCAACACTTGAGCAACATGGAAATTTCTTACGATGATGGCCAGAATGAGCCATTTTCATGTGTATTTTCATGAAACTGGTTTGAGGTGATGCTATCTGTCTACTTTGCCGGTGAACTTCACATGAATTCTGACGCAAAAGCCCAACTCTGCCAATGCGTAGCTAGATGCCTCCGAGGGCGCGGCCTGAAACGCCGCCCCATTCCATGTAGCCAGAATTTACGGGTTTTATCTATGATAGCTAAAACCTGCATATTCTTGTGTCGAGGCTACAAGGGTGCAAATTCTGCGCGTATTCTACGTTAAACGAAGGCTAAATTCGAAACATTGATCTCACTGTCGCTAAACCCGTATATTCTCTCTATAAAATTGTAGCAAGAATCTACGGATTTAGCGACAGCCTGTGTTGTAATGCAATCTTAAACCCGCGCTGGCTACGCGGAACGCTGGGATGCCGTTCGAACAGTGTTGGCCCAGTCAACTCACAGAGTGCTTACTTGAAAGACTGTGGCTGGTCGTGGAGGGTGACCCCGTGTCGCTCTCTGGAAGACCTTGGCGAGGATATTTTTGGCCGCTGGGAAGGTGCATGCCGTGAGGAAGAAACGGCGTTGCGGTCGATCCCAGAGAGGATCGCCTTTCTAGTACGGATCGGGACTTATTGAGTCGATCGACCGAGGGCTGTATCGAGAATTTACGTAGAATATGCGGATGCTGTAGCGAGAATTCACGTAGATTATGCGGGCGCTGTAGCTAAAATTTCACCAATTGAGGTTAAACTTTCCGTAATTTACGTAAATTCTCGTGTCAAAATTAGACTAGATGCCTCCGAAACCCTGGGCATCTCCGGTTTCCGTGTGAGGCATCTAGCTGCGCGCTGGCAGAGAAGTTCTCTCCTTCTATAATGAAGGACGTGGAATTCGATGGTTTCCAGCCACCTAGGACGACTAGCTGGATGTAGTCTCAAGTTCGTGCCAGATCCTGAACCACTCAACGTCTGTTGTCACCCAGACGTCTGAGGGAAGTGGGAAGCGAGATATTACACGGCGAGTTCCCAGTGACATGGTGTCGGTCTCAACGACTAACTACGAATTTTCGCCGAGATTCCGGAGTAGGGCACGGCTAAGCAGCACTAGGAAGTTCGCCATCGCATAAACCGCGCATAACTCAACTGAACTCAACTAAGCTAAACCAAACTAGACCGAAGCAGACCACAAATTTGGCGGCAATTTAGCGGGTATTTTGCGGCTATTTCACGGCGAGCATTATTTGGCGACTATTTCGCAGCCAGCATTATTTGGCGACTATTTCGCAGCCAGCATTATTTGGCGGCTATTTCGCGACTATACTCGGGAAAAAGGCATTTTTCGTCTATTTCGCGGCTATTTCTCGGCCAAAACTCAGAGTACACGCTCGTAAACGTGGTTGAGGTAACCACGGAAATACAATGGTAGAACACAACGCCTACGCATTTTGAAGCGTCAAAAACGACCCTTGATGACGCTACACGTGTGTGAAGTTGGCCCCGCCCCCGTATCTGCCCGCCCTTGAATTTGCGTCCTCCTCCAAAAAAGGGGTTCTGGGCCATTTCCACCATCGGCGACGCTTGTGGGTGGTACAATGAGTACAATAAGTGAGCCATACACATCGACAATGGTGGGAATGGCCCAGCACTCCTGTTTGGGGGAGGACGCAAATACAGGGGCGGGGCCGACTCCTCAGTCGTGTAGCGTCACTTGTGGTCGTTTTTGATGCTTCAGAATGCGTAGGCGTTGTATTCTGAGCCATGCCATTCAACTTCCGTAGTTAGTATCTCAACCACGTTTACGAGCGTGTATGCTGAGCTTAAAGGCAGTGTTCACGATGATTTTCGTTCCCAAGTTTTCCACTCAAAACAAAGCGTTGGCCACCGAGTGTTACAGAAATTACGAAGAAACGGCGAGAAACGCACTAAAACGTAATATTTCAGTGACATTAATCTCTGACCTGGACTAGTTGACCAATTGTATGAACATGTTCACAGTGGTTGTCACCGGTGAAAAATGGGATCAGTCGGTAATGAGAGAATATTCCAGGCAAAATAGTACTGGTTAGGGTCCGAAGAAGACAACGGAGCAACAGAAAGCAAATAATTGTAAAGGACTGGTCCACAAATGATTTCATTGTCACAACGAACAGTTCTTGTGAGGCATCGTCCATACGTGGAGAGCGTGCGATCACGCAAAATCGATGTTCATCAAGGGCACACGTTTTGCTTGCCGCTCACGCACGCTCCCTCTCGCGCGCTCACGCTCGCTCGCTCTCGTGCGCCAACGCCAGCTCAAAGAAGGAAGCAGCGAGTTTCGAGCTTACTGCTCAATTTCTGAAGTAAGTGGCATCAAGCCTTTTGCAAAACTATTGCCCTTGTACCCCATAACCCCACCACAAAATACACAAACCATAGGAAATGGTCAGCCGTTGCGCCAATTCGAGCGATCGATCACCGGTCAAAGATTGTCAATCGAATCAAAACGAGGTGGGGGTGTTTGCCAGTGCATAATTGCTGGCACGGGCTACTCCAGCGTTGAGGAGCGTCGAGAGGCGCACTACAGCGGGAACGCAGGTTCTCGCCACGTATGGACAGAGCCTGAGAGTAAAGAGGTGGGGTGAGAGTAAAGGATTTCGTGACCTTCTGGTGCGTTTTTCTCGATTCCTTCGTCATTTATGTTCTACCCGGGGGCCAAACAATCGATTTAGCTATCAATCTCAATATCGAAGATTATCGTGAACACTGCCTTTAAGTGATAAGAGTGCAGCCGGTTCAATTACCCAAGTATGCAGTATTGGCAACGCCCAGCATCTGGAAGCCCTGCCCATCCGGTGGCGGCCTCAGTGGAGGTTGGGCGACCCAGCCGCGACGCGTGGGTCTACCGACTACGCTTCGTGTCGGTGTGTCGACCGCGACGCGTGTCGGTTTGCCGACCGCGACGCGTGTCGGTGTGCCGACCGCGATGCGTGTAGGTATGCTGACCGCGATGCGTACCGATGCGCCGACCGCGACGCGGGTCGGTGCAAAGTAGTTCCTAAGCCACATAAAACTCTTGCTGGATGTGAACCGCTGCTAAATAGGCCGCTAAACGTGACAGGTCAAAATGTCAACAGACCGACAACAGGCGGACGTCGCTGGGCAACGGGCAGTTGTCAGGCTTACAATGCGAGCGATTTGAGTTGTCAAGAGGGTGCAGTTTATGAGATGACAACTTCTCAACCTGTTGTCGATGCCCCAGTTTGCCCGAGTGGATCGGATGGGATAGTACGCAATAGTGCTCCCCAAATATTCGTTTATTCGAATAATATTCGAATATTCGAATAACTCGAATATTCGAATATTCAAGGAAGTGGATTATTCGGGTTATTCGATTAATCGAATATTCAAAGAAGTGAAATATTCGTTTATTCGAATGATCGAATATTCGAAGAAGTGAAATATTCGAATTATTTGTTTATTCGAATATTCAAAAACAATTATTCGTTCCAACACTCTAATGTTCACTAAAGCAACATCGTCATTTAACTGGGCTCGTACGATACACTGCTGTATAGCATCAGACACTCTATCCGAGTAGAATGGTATGCACAGCGGAATTTTATTTCGACGTTGAGTATTCCGGGTTACATCATGAGCCCTACATAGGTACTGTGGTGTTACGTAGCCATTCATCGCTGCTATTTCCACCGCCATGCTACGCGATTCTTGCCGCTCTGCTTCGCCAGTGCACATACCTGTAGCCGTATGGAACATATTCTTAACGACGGCTCGCTTGATACCTTTCGAGTGAGAAGATGTTGCATGGAGCAGGATATTCTTTGAACTAGGTTAACGATACCACTTTACGCTAAAATCGCAGTTGCACACTTTCACCTGAGTGTTAAGGTAAGGTAGCCAGCCTTCTTGTGGTACCTCTCGCGTGAGCCTGATAGTCTGCTACTGTGCATTCAATACACGGAAACATTCATCCATTTCGGATTGCATAGACGTCATTATGAAGCAATCGTCGATGTACCTACAGTACTCTAATGGGCGGTGTTCCAATATTGGCTGTTCTATTATGTATATGAAGCCGGCTGCTGGCACAGGTGTTAGTCGCTGGCCCATTGCCAACCCTCTTATTTGTGAAAAATAAGTTCCTGTCCACTTGAAGATGTTTCAACTCAAGCATTCTTTTACTAGAGTCATGATGTACTTACATAGTCCAAAGGTGTTTACGTCTCCAACGTGAGTCCAGGAGTTCTGATAAGGCTTGAATCTCTTCGTCGTTTTGAACATTGGTATAGAGTGATGTAACGTCGAATGACCCCGTCGAATGACTCGACGCAGTAGTCATCGGGATTTGAGTTGCGCAACATTTCAAGAAATCTGGGGCCGGAGTCATCAACGATGAAACCGCGGTTTTAGGGTATATTTTACCCCAAACTCTCTGCTTTCCTCAATGATCTATGCCACTCTCTCGCCACTTTGGTCACTCTTAAAGCATGGTTTTATCGTTGCTGAATTCGGCCCCTGTTGGTACTGGGGAGGTGGGATGGGATGAAGACCAGTAATTGGTTCACGATAGCGTTAAGGAACCATGATATTCGGTCGGTTGGACCACCGACCCAACTGAGACGACATTTCATGAGATGTGATTTTATGCTTCCTGATCAGGCTATAAAAAACTGGACAGCTCGCATTGTCAGACCTAAGCCTGCTTAGGAATCTGTCATTCAGGCCAGCAGACTTTCCGATGGTGATCCAGACATGATTAAGTCGTCTGCACTGGGCCGCGAATTTGGTAGCGGAGGACAACTGATACGTGGAAGTATCCCGCTGGTGTGAAACAGTTATGTCGCGATCCAATGACTGTGGGATTACCACGAATTCTCCGCCCTTGTCACCGACAGATATGCGTAATGTTCCGTTTGACCGCAGCTCACGCACCTCGTTAAAGCCTTGCCATTGCTCGTGGGTTAGGTTGGTGCTTCGGAACCCACGGAATCTATTAAGCACGTTCAGTACACCTGTTGATAGAATTCTGAACTTGACGTCGCTTTCTTCGCTTGGTAGGACAGATTTACGAATAAATAAAACTCGAACCACTTTTTAGGTCTCTGAAGAAGACGTAAAGTCGAAACGTCAGGCCGTAATAAAGTTCTACCTAAAAACCTCGTTCGGCACAGCAGTACCGGCACAGCAGTATCGGCTAGACTCCGGTCGGTGAGGAGCGGGTCCACTGACCTCACTGTATTATTGCTGTACTATAACTGTATTACCTACACTCTGACCCAGGGGACTTAAGACTTACCCTCCCACTTTCTAAGTCCGGGGGACCACATTGGAGAAACATCATACACAAGGATGCAAAACATAAGGTACGATCGGAGGCGATCCGATAATCACAAACAACGACACCAGAATGATTACCGTTTATAAAGTAGAAGTTAATATGTGAGAGAGATTAGTAGGGGTCAATGTGAGTACAGACAAAACCATGTTATTTTGGTTATTAGTTAGGACCTACGGGGCCTACGGCTGCAAGGAGGGCTGGACCAAGGTCCGGCTAGAAGTAGGCTGTAGTAATCATGTAATATAGAGTTATAAGGGCTAGAAAGCCCCTCGAACAGCGACGGACAAAAAAGGAGGAAGGCAGCACAAAAAGGTGGCCGGCTGCCGACGGCGGAGGGAGTGAAGACGCGAATGACCGCCATCCCCCCTCGCCGGACAGCATCGACCGGTTGGTCGCCGCTGATCGACGGGGTGGTCATGCTACAGACCCACCCATTCACTTAAAGGCTGTGGTCACGATGAAAAACGTTATAAAAAAAACTACAAAAATCAGCTTGGATCAATAACAGCTGAAAAACTATGAAGTAGAGCGGTGAAAAACGGGCTAGAATTAGAGTTTCTAGGGCCCAAAGAAGCTGTTTCGTGCACACGTGCACAGCGATGACGAAAAAGATCGCCGTATCATGCCGAGCAGTCAAAAATCATCGACATTCAGAGGACGAAATAAATGCAAATTTAACGAATAAAAACAGTTGAACAATGAAAGCATCACTTCAGTCAATGTTTTTGACAAGATGTATACATAAATCCAAAGCTTCATTGATTGAAATTCAATTTCAAGCCAGCTCATGTTCTTGATATAAGAGGTCACCGATGCCGATGATGTGGAGTGGGCTCGTCCACCACCAAAAGACAAGAAAGTTCAGGTTTCAAATTTGGCCCAAAACAGTGGTTTTTTCGCGATTTTTCTTATAGGTCCTAATACTCGAGACTCAGAAAAGGGTTTAGAGAAAAAAAGACGACAAGCATATTTGATCGCGACCACTGCCTTTAACCGGGATCACCTGTCAAACTTCTACTCCTCAGTTTTGCGAACGAAATTCTTAAAAGGGTTGAAGCTGCTTGGGATAGTCTCAATCGCTCTCAAACTTTCCAGCGTAGAAATTGTTTTGATCCTTCAGGGTTGTTTAAAATGATAAAACATCGAAGCCCTGCGAAAACTAGGAAATAGTACAAAAAAAACATGGTTACAGTAGTAGCTGGCTACGAGAAGCTGAATTTTTTTTGCGCGTTGGAATGCATGACCGGCCTCTTGCACGAGGGCTTTTCGCCTGCGAACGTCAATCGATCGGAAAAATGGGGTCGTTTGTGTTTTTCGATTTCTGATTTCATATTTCTTATTGAACAAAACGACAACGGCGCATCTTTAGAGCATAGTCTCTATCTGCAGGATTCGTGCTCAGAGGAAATAAAAAACTTATTTTTCCACAGGTCCCGATTTTGAAAATTCTGATGACGCCAGTCGATTCCTCATAGTTGATTGCACCTTCTCAAACTTTTTTTATCAGAAGATATCGTTTACATTAAGGATCTGAGCGAAGGGATGTTCAAAAAATGCATAACTTCGGAATTTTAAAACAATTTTCAGAAAAAGTCTTGAGAAAATTCTAGAAGCAAGCACTTCAGCTTTCTGGGGTGCTCTAGCGATATAAAATATAAAAACGGCAAATTTTTCTGTGAGCCAATCTAGCTCGATTCTTACGTGGACAGCCTCATATAAAAGGGTGTCATGTAAAGTACATAGGGCATCTGATGACGTCATCAGGGTGTCATGTAAAGTACATAGGGCATCTGATGACGTCATCAGGATGTCATGTAAAGTACATAGGGCATCTGATGACGTCATACATAGGGCATCTGATGACGTCATCAAGATGTCATGTAAAGTAAAGTACATAGGGCATCTGATGACGTCACACATAGGGCATCTGATGACGTCATCAGGGTGTCATGCTAAAGTACATAGGAGCATCTGATGACGTCATCAGGGTGTCATGTAAAGTACATAGGGCATCTGATGACGTCATCAGGGTGTCATGTAAAGTACATAGGGCATCTGATGACGTCATCAGCATAGGGCATCTGATGACGTCAAAGGGTGTCATGTAGGGCATCTGATGACGTCATCAGGATGTCATGTAAAGTACATAGGGCATCTGATGACGTCATCAAGGTGTCATGTAAAGTACATAGGGCATCTACATAGGGCATCTGATGACGTCATCAAGGTGTCATGTAAAGTACATAGGGCATCTGATGACGTCAAAATAGGGCATCTGATGACGTCATATGGGTGTCACGTAAAGTACATAGGGCATCTGATGACGTCATCAGGTGTCATGTAAAGTACATAGGGCATCTGATGACGTCATCAGGGTGTCATGTAAAGTACATAGGGCATCTGATGACGTCATCAGGATGTCATGTAAAGTACATAGGGCATCTGATGACGTCATCAGGGTGTCATGGATCTGATGACGGCATCAGGGTGTCATGTAAAGTACATAGGGCATCTGATGACGTCATCAGGGTGTGTAAAGTACATAGGGCATCTGATGACGTCATCAGGATGTCATGTAAAGTACATAGGGCATCTGATGACGTCATCAAGGTCTCATGTAAAGTACATAGGGCATCTGATGACATCAAAAGGGTGTCATGTAAAGTACATAGGGCATCTGATGACGTCATCAGGATGTCATGTAAAGTACATAGGGCATCTGATGACGTCATCAAGGTCTCATGTAAAGTACATAGGGCATCTGATGACATCAAAAGGGTGTCATGTAAAGTACATAGGGCATCTGATGACGTCAAAAGGGTGTCATGTAAAGTACATAGGGCATCTGATGACGTCATCAGGGTGTCATGTAAAGTACATAGGGCATCTGATGACGTCAAAAGGGTGTCATGTAAAGTACATAGGGCATCTGATGACGTCATCAAGATGTCATGTAAAGTACATAGGGCATCTGATGACGTCATCAAGATGTCATGTAAAGTACATAGGGCATCTGATGACGTCATCAGGGTGTCATGTAAAGTACATAGGGCATCTGATGACGTCATCAAGATGTCATGTAAAGTACATAGGGCATCTGATGACGTCATAAGGGTGTCACGTAAAGTACATAGGGCATCTGATGACGTCATCAGGGTGTCATGTAAAGTACATAGGGCATCTGATGACGTCATCAGCATCTGATGACGTCATCAGGATGTCATGTAAACATCTGATGACGTCATCAGGGTGTCATGCAAAGTACATAGGGCATCTGATGACGTCATCAGGGTGTCATCTGATGACGTCATCAGGATGTCATGTAAAGTACATAGGGCATCTGATGACGTCATCAGGGTTTCATGTAAAGTACACAGGGGATCTGATGACGTCATCAGGGTGTCATGTAAAGTACATAGGGCATCTGATGACGTCAAAAGGGTGTCATGTAAAGTACATAGGGCATCTGATGACGTCATCAGGATGTCATGTAAAGTACATAGGGCATCTGATGACGTCATCAGGATGTCATGTAAAGTACATAGGGCATCTGATGACGTCAAAAGGGTGTCATGTAAAGTACATAGGGCATCTGATGACGTCAACAGGGTGTCATGTAGCATCTGATGACGTCATCAGGGTGTCATGTAAAGTACATAGGCATCTGATGACGTCAAAAGGGTGTCATAAAGTACATAGGGCATCTGATGACGTCATCAGGATGTCATGTAAAGTACATAGGGCATCTGATGACGTCATCAAGGTCTCATGTAAAGTACATAGGGCATCTGATGACATCAAGGGTGTCATGTAAAGTACATAGGAGCATCTGATGACGTCAAAAGGGTGTCATGTAAAGTACATAGGGCATCTGATGACGTCATCAGGGTGTCATGTAAAGTACATAGGGCATCTGATGACGTCATCAGGGTGTCATGTAAAGTACATAGGGCATCTGATGACGTCATCAAGATGTCATGTAAAGTACATAGGGCATCTGATGACGTCATCAAGATGTCATGTAAAGTACATAGGGCATCTGATGACGTCACCAGGGTGTCATGTATGACGTCATCAAGATGTCATGTAAAGTACATAGGGCATCTGATGACGTCATAAGGGTGTCACGTAAAGTACATAGGGCATCTGATGACGTCATCAGGGTGTCATGTAAAGTACATAGGGCATCTGATGACGTCATCAGGGTGTCATGTAAAGTACATAGGGCATCTGATGACGTCATCAGGATGTCATGTAAAGTACATAGGGCATCTGATGACGTCATCAGGGTGTCATGTAAAGTACATAGGGCATCTGATGACGTCATCAGGGTGTCATGTAAAGTACATAGGTATCTGATGACGTCATCAGGATGTCATGTAAAGTACATAGGGCCTCTGATGACGTCATCAAGGTGTCATGTAAAGTACATAGGGCATCTGATGACGTCAAAAGGGTGTCATGTAAAGTACATAGGGCATCTGATGACTTCATCAGGACGTCGCGGAAAGTGAGTAGCGCTTAATTCGTAGCGTGCGCAACAAGTTTGTTGCTTACTGATTATTATAGCAATCAATGCTATTTGAAAAATATTGAAGATTTTTCATAGATATTACTTCGTAATATCAATAAAAAGTGAACAATTCTATCAGAGGTTTGGTTGGCGTCAGAAACGTCCCAACAAAGAGAACAATAGGTAAGTAGATTGAGGAGAGTCTACAAAAAGTGAACAATATTCTCTGAGAGTAATTTTTTCTTGGTGAACACTTCTTAACAGCGAAAACAAACCGTTGCGGTGTTCTACACAGAAGCTTTCTGTGGTTCCAATAATGGTCTTGATTACGCAAGAACCGTTTAAACGTATGTGCATGTAAACCTAACTCTTACCATCAGAATAGAAGATGACGTCGCAAAGACTTAGACAGACTGTTAGGTCTTGCTGTAAGGAGAAGCAAAACAATAAAATAGAAATACAGCATTAAGCAAGAGTAATCCCGTAAAATCTCGCTAAACGAATAGAAGTGCTTTTTCCGAAAGACACTATACCCATCATCGTAAAATGCCACAACGGTTTGTTTCCGCTGTTAAGAAGTGTTCACCAAGAAAAATTACTCTCAGAGAATATTGTTCACTTTTTGTAGACTCTCCTCAATCTACTTACCTATTGTTCTCTTTTTGTTGGGACGTTTCTGACGCCAACCAAACCTCTTTCGCTTGGAAGACCCTTTTTGATTGAATTATTTTTCAAGTTTTTGTAGGGTTTGGCCTCTTTAGTGAATGAAAAGTTGAAAGAGACACTTGGAAAAATCTTTGTTTGTAAAGAAATACAATACCGCCCGCGACTTTGGGAAAAACGGCGTTTTCGGCGCTTTTTTCCGCCGGAAAGCGCCGCTTTCTCATAACTTCGTTCACAGTGGTCCGTTTGGGTTGTCAGAGGCATATTTAGAATCAGCATTGAAAGCTCTTCATTTTGAGCCCGCACATGTCTTACCCGGCAAACAAGGCATATAGGGTAAACACAATCAATCGAGTGTACGAAAGTGAAGCTAGATATCAAATTGGTGCAAATATTTGACTTCATAACAACCGTACAGGTCTAAGACGAATTATACACAAGTATTATAGACCAATTTATGGAGGTGGCGTAAGTGAAAATCAATGTTTTTCCCCTGTTTGGCGCCCTGGCAAGCACAGTCATCGTCATTCGCTCGGGCTCAAGGTGCCCGCGATCACAACCACGCTTGATATAGACTCTTTCAAAACAGTTAAACCTCTCTGGAGGCATTTCCCGCCTAGCGCCACCCCTGTGATTTTGGCTTTGAAAAACGACCCTCGGCCAGCGACGTCCCGTTCTCGGCTCAAACGGGACCAATCGACCTGCGACTCGGCCTACCACTGCTTTTTGATCCTTTTCCGAATAAGTACTGCGTCAGATCCGGAGAGGTCGATTTTTGCCACTCTCACATGTGCCAAGTCCATTTTCTCTTGAAGCGGGACCACCGACGTCCCGTTTTTCATATGTGCTAAGTCCTATCAAGTTGATGAAATGTATTTTAAGATTATGTGAAGAATGTGTTTTCGACATATACCTGTTCACCTTTCCCTCCCCACAAATAGATTGACTCAAATTTTCTCCTCTCTCAAAGTTTCTGAGCATACAGCAGTTAAAATATCGAGGCAATAATACGGCCTCAGATTGTGTCCGTAAGGCAGCGATTGCTACTCAGAAGTGGATGCTCCTTTACCATTCTCCATGCTTTCAAATTGTTGATTTGAACAGTGCATTGATGAGGAACAGCACCGTCGTTGCGAGAAGGTACGCTCAAATGCTGTACCGCTCCGCGAGCGCGCGCCTCTGAAGGAAGCAACGTGATGCAACTTTACGCAACATAATACTTTTTTCGTATTTTCATTCGCATTCGAATGTCATTCTTGGTCATTAACGTGATGATATTCAAGAAGTGTAAAGTGGCCTCGAAATACAATGCACTCCAAACAGTGACGTGCGCAGCATTAAAAATTGTGGGGCAAACTTAGAGTCCAATTTGCCAACTTTTGGGTGTTAATCCGTTGACGGGCAGCTTATCCCCATGACTCATCATTCAACGCATATAGCCGCATTCTGCGTTTCGTCTGGCAACCCCCGTCTATCACGCGCGCGTCTGGCGTCTTCTCGACCGCCATTGTCTATCACTTATACTCTGGGTCTAAACGTACGGGGGACTCTCTCTTCTGTCTTTCGCAATTGTAGAGACTGTCAACGGTTTTCCTCACACAATAGCTTTGGAATCGCAACCTAATCGGTTATTTCACCTCAAGAAATTGATACAGCTTTAATTTCGAGGGAGTTTTACCAGAAGTGTCTGTATTCAACAATGTGGTGATATTGGAAGTGTGGCAAAGCTGGATTTAGACTTAATATATTTATTAGTGGCTTTCTGATGTTTCGGAGAGGAAACATTGACATAACACTTGATGAACAATATAAGCATCAGAAAAAATAATCTGTACATGTGAAGATACAATTAAGTATGCAAGGAAGGATTTTGGTAATTTGTTTTTAAAACTTGGAAAGACTGCAGAATCAGTGTGCCAGGAGAGGAAGTTATCGAACACCGTGTTAGTCAGTTGCGTTTGGGTTACCCACATTTCACAGCTCAAAATGATCCAAAGTAAAAGCAAGTTCGTTTACTCAGGCATTCACGGACACGGTGTGTCCGTGAACCTAATTTCGATGCAGATTCGAACCAATATTTGTGACTCTTCCTGTGACTAAATTCTTCCTTGCATACTTGATCGTATCTTCACATGTACAGATTATTTTTTCTAATGCTTATATTGTTCATCAAATTTTATGTCAATGTTTCCTCTCCGAAACATCAGAAAGCCACTAATAAATATATTAAGTCTAAATGCAGCTTGGCACTATCCTAGACGGGGGGGCACTCAGGATTCAAGTCAGAAATGAAGTGATCCACCGAATCGACGTATTTCTTTAGAATTTTAATAGCAACAATGCAAATCAAGCATTTTTCATGAGTTTTTTTGTTCATCTCTATGAGCAAATCTTGGGTGCCAACCCTCCCCCCGTCTAGGATAGAGCCTCCAGCTTCGCCACACTTCCAATATCACCCAATGTTGAATACAGACACTTCTGGTAAAACTCCCTCGAAATTAAAGCTGCATCAATTTCTTGAGGTGAAAAAACCGATTAGGTTGCGATTCCAAAGTTATCGTGTGAGGAAAACAGTTGACAGTCTCTACGATTGCGAAAGACAGAAGAGAGAGTCCCCCGTACGTTGGAGACCCAGAGTGTAAGTGATAGACAATGGCGGTCGAGAAGACGCCAGACGCGCGCGTGATAGACGGGGGTTGCCAGACGAATGGCCGAATGCAGCGATATGCGTTGAATGATGAGTCATGGGGATAAGCTGCCCGTCAACGGATTAACACCCAAAAGTTGGCAAATTGGACTCTAAGTTATCTCCACTATTTTTAACACTGTGCACGTCACTGTTTGGAGTTGATGGTATTTCGAGGCCACATTGCAAATAACCTCACGTTAATGACCAAGATTGAAATTCATATACAAATGAAAATACGAAAAAAGTATAATGTTGCGTAAAGTTGCATCACGTCGCTTTCTTCAGAGGCGGGCGCTCGCGGAGCGGCGCAGCACTTGAGCTTACCTTCTCGCAACGACGGCGGTGTTCCTCATCAAGGCACTGTTCAAATCAAAAATTTGAACGCATGGAGAATGGGAAAGAAGCATCCACTTCTGAGTAGCAATCGCTGCGTTACGGACACAATCTGAGGCCGTATTATTGCCTCGATATTTTAACTGCTGTATGCTCAGAAACTTTGAGTCAATCTGTATGTGTGGAAGGAAAGGTGAACAGGTATATGTAGAAAACACATTCTTCACATAATCTTACAATACATTTCATCAACTTGATTGGACTTAACACATCTGAAAAACGGGACGTCGGTGGTCCCGCTTGAAGAGAAAATGGACTTGGCACATGTGAGAGTGGCAAAAATCGACCTCTCCGGATTGGGCTGGCGCAGTACTTATTCGAAAGAGGATCAAAAAGTAATGTCGTAGGCCGAGTCTCAGGTCGATTGCTCCCGTTTGAGCCGAGAACGGGACGTCGGTGATCGAGGGTCGTTTTTCAAAGCCAAAATCACGGGGGTGGCGCTAGGCGGGAAATGTCTCTAGACAGGTTGTACCTGTTCTAAAAGAGTCTATATTGAGCGTGGTTGTGATGGCGTGCATTTTGAGCCCGAGCGAAGGACGATGACTGTGTCTGCCGGGCGTCGAAACGGCTAAGAAACATTGATTTTAACTTTTGCCACCTCCATGAATCGGTCTATAATACTTGTGTATAACTTGTCCTAGACCTGCACGGTTGACATGAAGTCAAATATTCACACCAATTTGATAACTAGCTTCAGTTTTCGTACACTCGATTGATTGTGTTAACCCTATATGCCTTGTTTGCCGGGTAAGACATGTGCGAGCTCAAAATGAAGAGCTCGCGATGCTGATTCTAAATTTACTCCTGACAACTCAAATGGACCACTTTGAACGAAGTTATGAGAAAGCGGCGCTTTCCGGCGGAAAAAAGCGCCGAAAACGCCGTTTTTCCCAAAGTCGCGGGCGGTATGTACCATCTCGAATGCACTGTAAAAATGGATTTGGATTTCGCGCTAAAATCATTTTTGAAGTTTTTCTGCGTTTAAAGACTGTGTCACTTAGGTCTTAGACTAAATTAAGCCTTAAGAGTGCGAATGCGCCACTTAATTCGTGCACTGTGCTCCTTTATTGGTTCTATCAGAACGCCGATCTCATAGCTCACGGTAAAGCAGGCCCTCCGCCTTCTCCCAATTCCTCGTTGTCTCCTCTCGTCGCTTGGCACACGCGCACTAAGGAACCACGGGAATTCGTTCTTGACACGGACCATACATACTATGTACAGCTGGTGCAAAGTTTTTTCCATACGTCAGTGTATTTTCCCGCAGTCCCTCTACGTGACGTCATTTGCGACACGCTGCCTCTCATTCTTCGGCAAAATACAATTTATGACATCTGCATGGACCGTGGGTACAATACCTCAGGCAATCTCGGGGGTCGGTGGCCGGTTAAAACGCCCCTTTCCCAATCAAACTGATCGAGTCTGGCTGATCGGCGGAGGTTTCGGCATGACTCATAATTGCCGAAGTTTTCGTGGTAATGTCTCATATGTGGCGGAGTTTTCGGGGCAACGTGTTGCCGTGTCTGCACTGTTTTTCTCTAACACTCTCTCATGTAGAGCGTGGAAATTTCAGACCACAATGTATACGCTGCACTGCAATGTGAGGTGTTTCTGCTTGTCACGGCTGACAGTGGGCGAGATATCGACGATCTGGCGGGCGTCGGTGGCAGGTTGAATCGCCAATTCTGCCTCTCAACCTGCCAACGACGCCCGCAGAAGCGGTGGGTGGTGGTCGGCAGGCGATCAGGCTAAACTTTTGGTGTAAACACGTGGGTGTGACGTCACACTGAGGGGTCGGTGGGAGGTGAATAAGCAGAGTTTTCGGTGTGAACGGGTCAACTGTGACGAGACATTGTAGGGCCGGTGGGAGGTTGACACGCCTCTTTTCTCGTTTCGAGCGGAAGCACGCTACCTGTTCAACTTCTCTCAACCGGCCACCGACCCCCGCGAGTGTGTGAGACCGCTGCTATTCAAGGGAAAAAGGGGCAAAATTGCCAAAAAAGGGCAATTAAAGCGTCGTTCGACCACAACTCGCTCCAATGTGCTCCGATTATATTTTCATTTTGACAATGCAAGAAGTCGCGTGCGGTCGTTTTTGACCAAACGAGCTCGTGTTCTAGTAGTATTGTTATCAAATTCATAACTGACTCCATCTCAACAAAGGTTTTCCATTAGGAAATTCCAAATTTATTTCATATAGCTGGATAGATTGTGGCAGGATTAACATTCTGGTCCTTTAGAGGCAGTGGTCACAATCAAAAACGTTATCGAAAAAAAAACCCACAAAAATCAACCCAGATCGAACACAGCAGAAAAACTATGAAGGTAGCGCGATGAAAAACTGGCTAGAATTAGAGTTTATAGGGCCAAAGATGCCAGTTCGTGCACACGTGCACAGCTCCGCCCAGAAAGATTGCAGTCTCATGCCGAGCAGTCGAAAATCATAGATATCCAGAGGAAGAAAGAAATGCAAATTGTGGTGAGCGCGAAGCGCTCACCAGATTTGGCTTTGATTCGCCATCGCGCAACCCCCTGATCTCAGTATCAGGGTCCAGAGTGAACGTAGGAAGTCCGTTCTTTTTGCATTTGATATACTTTAGAAAGTTGAATAACTGTTCAAAAAATGGTCTGGAATGGTTACCTGAGATTCGAGAAAAATTGTCAAAACCACGTGATTTTGGTCGAAAAAAGGGTTCATCTCCTTTTTTTTCAGTTGGCGTACATGATCTTGTTGGAACACTTATCGTTGAGCTAGAAAGCTGATTTTTGACCAGAAAGTTTGTTATGATTGCCGTTAGCTCCTGACAAAATTTGAAGTTGGTAGCTCAATTTTTGCGGGACCTCAAAATTGAGGGTCAAGTGAGACAAAAACACGTAAACATGTTATTATAAACCATCCGACGTTTACTCATTCGTAAAAATGAACTAATGAAATAAACACCGTCACTGATAGGCATTTGTTTAGGATTGAACGCTTAAATCAATACGGCGGGATCTCGGATGTATTTTTTAGAACGCCGCACGGTGTGAATCAGAAAAAATCCACAGAACGCCTTAGATAGTGTGCGAAACCCCAGTAGGGGTACGCAAGACGCTGTTGAAAGTGTGCGGGACCCCAGTAGGAGTGCGCAGAACGCCGTAGAAAGTGTGTGGGACCCAAATAACAGTGCGTCGGACGCCGTAGAAAGTGTGTGGGACCCAAATGAGAGTGCGTCGGACGCCGTAGAAAGTGTGCGGGACCCAAATGAGAGTGCGTAGGACGCCGTAGAAAATGTGGGACCCAAATGAGAGTGCGTAGGACGCCGTAGAAAATGTGTGGGACCCAAATAACAGTGCGTCGGACGCCGTAGAAAGTGTG
Source organism: Aplectana chamaeleonis (assembly GCA_029168955.1). Classification (NCBI taxonomy): domain Eukaryota; kingdom Metazoa; phylum Nematoda; class Chromadorea; order Rhabditida; family Cosmocercidae; genus Aplectana; species Aplectana chamaeleonis. The sequence goes on along the minus strand of JAPDOI010002078.1, from coordinate 28,009 downwards.
TGGGACCCAAATGAGAGTGCGTCGGACGCCGTAGAAAGTGTGTGGGACCCAAATGAGAGTGCGTCGGACGCCGTAGAAAGTGTGCAGGACCCAAATGAGAGTGCGTAGGACGCCGTAGAAAATGTGTGGGACCCAAATAACAGTGCGTCGGGCGCCGTAGAAAGTGTGTGGGACCCAAATGAGAGTGCGTCGGACGCGTAGTACCCAAATGAGAGTGCGTCCGGACGCCGTAGAAAGTGTGTGGACCCAAATGAGAGTGCGTCGGACGCCGTAGAAAGTGTGTGGGACCCAAATAACAGTGCGTCGGACGCCGTAGAAAGTGTGTGGGACCCAAATGAGAGTGCGTCGGACGCCGTAGAAAGTGTGTGGCACCCAAATGAGAGTGCGTCGGACGCCGTAGAAAGTGTGCGGGACCCGAGTGAGAGTGCACCGGACGCCGTAGAAAGTGTGTGGGCCCAAATGAGAGTGCGTCGGACGCCGTACAAAGTGTGCGGGACCCAAATGAGAGTGCGTAGGACGCCGTAGAAAATGTGTGGGACCCAAATAACAGTGCGTCGGACGCCGTAGAAAATGTGTGGGACCCAAATAACAGTGCGTCGGGCGCCGTAGAAAGTGTGTGGGACCCAAATGAGAGTGCGTCGGACGCCGTAGAAAGTGTGTGGGACCCAAATAACAGTGCGTCGGACGCCGTAGAAAGTGTGTGGGACCCAAATGAGAGTGCGTCGGACGCCGTAGAAAGTGTGCGGGACCCAAATGAGAGTGCGTAGGACGCCGTAGAAAATGTGTGGGACCCAAATGAGAGTGCGTAGGACGCCGTAGAAAATGTGTGGGACCCAAATAACAGTGCGTCGGACGCCGTAGAAAGTGTGTGGGACCCAAATGAGAGTGCGTCGGACGCCGTAGAAAGTGTGTGGGACCCAAATGAGAGTGCGTCGGACGCCGTAGAAAGTGTGTGGGACCCAAATGAGAGTGCGTAGGACGCCGTAGAAAATGTGTGGGACCCAAATAACAGTGCGTCGGACGCCGTAGAAAGTGTGTGGGACCCAAATGAGAGTGCGTCGGACGCCGTAGAAAATGCGTGGGACCCAATGTCGGACGCCGTAGAAAGTGTGTGGGACCCAAATGAGAGTGCACCGGACGCCGTTAGAAAGTGTGTGGGACCCAAATGAGAGTGCGCCGGACGCCGTCAGGACCCGAATGAGGGTGCGCCGGACGCCGTAGAAGGTGTGTGGGACCCAAATAACAGTACGCCGGACGCCGTAGAAAGTGTGTGGGAACCCAAATGAGAGTGCGTCCGGACGCCGTAGAAAGTGTGTGGGACCCAAATGAGAGTGCGTCGGACGCCGTAGAAAGTGTGTGGGACCCAAATGAGAGTGCGTCGGACGCCGTAGAAAGTGTGTGGGACCCAAATGAGAGTGCGTCGGACGCCGTAGAAAGTGTGCGGGACCCAAATGAGAGTGCGTAGGACGCCGTAGAAAATGTGTGGGACCCAAATAACAGTGCGTCGGACGCCGTAGAAAGTGTGTGGGACCCAAATGAGAGTGCGTCGGACGCCGTAGAAAGTGTGTGGGACCCAAATGAGAGTGCGTCGGACGCCGTAGAAAGTGTGTGGGACCCAAATGAGAGTGCGTCGGACGCCGTAGAAAGTGTGTGGGACCCAAATAACAGTGCGTCGGACGCCGTAGAAAGTGTGTGGGACCCAAATGAGAGTGCGTCGGACGCCGTAGAAAGTGTGTGGGACCCAAATGAGAGTGCGTAGGACGCCGTAGAAAATGTGTGGGACCCAAATGAGAGTGCGTCGGACGCCGTAGAAAGTGTGTGGGACCCAAATGAGAGTGCGTCGGACGCCGTAGAAAGTGTGCGGGACCCAAATGAGAGTGCGTAGGACGCCGTAGAAAATGTGTGGGACCCAAATAACAGTGCGTCGGACGCCGTAGAAAGTGTGGGGGACCCAAAGAACAGTGGGTCGGACGCCATAGGAAGGGTGGGGGACCCAAATGAGAGGGCGTCGGACGCCGGAGAAAGTGTGTGGGACCCAAATAACAGTGCTTCGGACGCCGTAGAAAGTGTGGGACCCAAATGAGAGTGCGTCGGACGCCGTAGAAAGTGTGCGGGACCCAAATGAGAGTGCGTAGGACGCCGTAGAAAATGTGTGGGACCCAAATGAGAGTGCGTAGGACGCCGTAGAAAATGTGTGGGACCCAAATAACAGTGCGTCGGACGCCGTAGAAAGTGTGTGGGACCCAAATGAGAGTGCGTCGGACGCCGTAGTAAGTGTGTGGGACCCAAATGAGAATGCGTCGGACGCCGTAGAAAATGTGTGGGACCCAAATGAGAGTGCGTAGGACGCCGTAGAAAATGTGTGGGACCCAAATAACAGTGCGTCGGACGCCGTAGAAAGTGTGTGGGACCCAAATGAGAGTGCGTCGGACGCCGTAAAAAATGTGTGGGACCCAAACAACAGTGCGTCGGACGCCGTAGAAAGTGTGCGGGACTCAAATGAGAGTGCACCGGACGCCGTTAGAAAGTGTGCGGGACCCAAATGAGAGTGCGCCGGACGCCGTAGAAAGTGTGCGGGACCCGAATGAGGGTGCGCCGGACGCCGTAGAAGGTGTGCGGGACCCAAATGAAAGTACGCCGGACGCCGTAGAAAGTGTGCGGGAACCAAATGAGAGTGCGCCGGACGCCGTAGAAAGTGTGTGGGACCTAAATGAGAGTGAGCCGCACGCCGTAGAAAGTGTGTGGGACCCAAATGAGAGTACGTCGGACGTCGTAGAAAGTGTGTGGGACCTGAATGAGAGTGCGCTGGACGCCGTAGAAAGTGTGCGGAACCCAAATGAGAGTGCGCCGGACGCTGTGGAAAGTGTCTGGGACCTAAATGAGAGTGCGCTGGACGCCGTAGAAAGTGTGCGGGACTCAAATAAGAGTACGCCGTACGCCCTAGAAAGGGTGCGGGACCCAAGAATGAGTGCGTCGGATGCCGTAGAAAGTGTGGGTCTAAATTGAGAGTGCGCCGGACGCCGTAGAAAGTGTGCGGGACTCAAATAAGAGTGTGCCGGACGCCGTAGAAAGTGTGCGGGACCCAAATGAGTGTGCGCAGAATGCCGTAGAAAGTGTGGGACCCAAATGAGTGTGCGCAGGACGCCGTAGAAAGTGTGCGGGACCCAAATGAGTGTGCGCAGGACGCCGTAGAAAGTGTGTGGGACCCGAATGGGTGCGCGCAGAACGCCGTAGAAAGTGCGTGGGACCCAAATAACAATGCGCCGGGCGCCGTAGAAACTGTGTGGGACCCAAATGAGAGTGCGCAGGACGCCGTAGAAAGTGTGTGGGACCCAAATGAGAGTGCGCAGAACGCCGTAGAAAGTGTGTGGGACCCAAATAACAGTGCGCCGGACGCCGTAGAAAGTGTGCGGGACCCAAATAACAGTGCGTCGGACGCCGTAGAAAGTGTGTGGGACCCAAATAAGAGTGCGCAGGACGCCGTAGAAAGTGTGTGGGACCCAAATGACAGTGCGCCGGACGCCTCAGAAAGTGTGTGGGACCCAAATAGCAGTGCGTCGGACGCCGTGGAAAGTGTTCGGGACCCAAATGGGTGTGCGAAGAACGCCGTAGAAAGTGTGCAGGATATCACTGGGAGCGTGCACGAAATAGAAGGGGGGGGGGCAGGGCATCAGTGGGTTTGCTTTGAATTAACACCACCAGGCATAAACCATGTTAGAAAGGAAACCTTCAGGAAAAATAAATGAAATTCCTGAAAGTTTAGGTTCCTGGCAAAAGTAAAGATTTGGCATGGCCATTTTTTTCGAAAAATTAGAAATATACTCAGTTAAAAGGGGAAGGTAAAGAAAAATGAAAAAAGTTTTGAAATATTCCTGAGAACGATTTGGCCTAGAATGATTTGATTTTCGGGAAATGTAGTGAAATAGTTGAAAGTTTGATTTGGCAGTCGAGTTTGGACCAACTATTGATACGAGTTGCGCAAAACGAGACATCGCATTGTATGAGCTTATCCGTAAAACATATCGAAGCAAAATCACGCGTGATAGCGTAAGCAGTAAACGCTCGTTCGGGAGCTGCAATGCCGCGGTCTTCACGTATTAAGTGAAGTAAAATCAACTGTTTGTTCCATATCACGCGTGATTTTGCTTCGATATGTTTTACGGATAAGCTCATACAATGCGATGTCTCGTTTTGCACAACTCGTATCAATAGTTGGTCCAAACTCGACTGCCAAATCATACTTTCAACTATTTCACTACATTTCCCGAAAATCAAATCATTCTAGGCCAAATCGTTCTCAGGAATATTTCAAAACCTTTTTTCATTTTTCTTTACCTTCCCCTTTTAACTGAGTATATTTCTAATTTTTCGAAAAAATGGCCATGCCAAATCTTTACTTTTGCCAGGAACCTAAACTTTCAGGAATTTACCTAATAAGAACAGTTGAACAATGAAATAAAGTACTCCAGTCAATGTTTTTGACTAGATGTGTACATAAATACGAAGGTTCATTGATTGAAATGCAATTTCAAGCCAGCTGATGTTCTTGATATTAGAGATCATCGATGCCGATGATGTGGAGTCGTCCACCGTCATAAGACAAGAAGGTTCAGGCTTCAAATTTGCCCTGAAACATCGTTTTTTAGAGATTTTTTTTAAAGGCCTACTACTCTAGACCCAGAAAAGGGTTTAAATTGTAAAAGAAGACAAGCATATTTGATCGCGACCACTGCCTTTAAAAGTTACCCAAATCAAGCGATTTGCTCAGCCCCCCCTGGGAAAAAATTATGGCCACGACCGGGGAGGGGGGGGAGGTCTTCACTTCGTAATTTTTTATAGTGAACGAATTTTTAAATCAAGAATACATTGCTGCATCGATTGTATCAAATAATCCTGATAATACAATAAATAAATGTTTTCCACGGAGGCAGACAAAAACAACTCTCCTGCGACAATGACACCAAATGTTTGTTTGATGGCTGAACATTCATTAGTGCCCTGAGGGGACGAAGGTGCGGTTTCGGGCATGAAAACCACATTTTGTAATTGGCTATCAAGATGTTAAAACGCACCCAAAATTTGATCAACTCAGCTCTAAGCCGAACAACGCTACATAGGAAGGGCGGGGCCGGTTTTCTTGCCCTGAGGGCACATGGGTGCCGTTTCAGGCATGAAAACCACATTTAGTAATTGGCTATCCAGATGTGAAAACGTACCCGAAATTTCATCAACGCAGCTTTAAGCCGCACAGCGCTACATAGTGTGGTGCCAATGAAAAAATCGATATCTAGTATTATTTACAAGTATTTGGCGAAATTTTAATTAGGGAGGTTCGCGTTGCTACAACGTGCGGAGAACCTAGCCACGGGCCCAAGTAGTCAATTTCATCCTTTTAACCGGGTCTTTGAAAACCCATTTTTAGGTGTTATACAATCGATTGTATCACTCCTAATTTCTATGGATTTAGGTTGAATACAATCGATTGTATCACACCTAGAAATGGGTCTTCAAAGTCCGTTTTTACCCGGTTAAAAGAATGAAATTGATTACTTGGGCCCGTGACTAGGTTTTACGTTCGTTGTAGCAACGCGAACTTCCCTAATTTCAAATTCGTTAAATACTTGTAAATAATACTAGCTATCGATTTTCTCATGGACCCGTCCCTATGAAGCGCTGTTCCGCTCAAAGCTGCGTCCATGAAATTTTGGCAGCGTTTTTACATCCGAATAGCCAATTAATAAATGTGGTTTTCATACCTAAAACCGCACCTATGTGCCCTCAGGGCATAAAATCCTGGCGATATCGCATCTTGGACACGAGTCAATTTCGTGGAGTAAATTGCAAGAAATATAACAGTGAACAATCCTCTTCTCAAACAGTAAACTATCCATTATTTCTCAGAATTGCGAAATTTTTCACCTCTAGCGGGATCGAACCTGTGAATCCTAAACCGCGTAAAAATGCATCTTCGATTACAAAATTGCAGAACATCTGTGTCATTTCGTTGACAGATTAAACCGCTTGTAATGACCTCGATGGCAGCGAGTACTCAACACCACCGCTGCTGACATATCTAGAAGCGCTTTGGCGACACTTCTCCTGGCCAAGACTCCTCTTCCATGTCAGAATCATTAACGATGGCCATGCTGTCGTCTACTGTGTTGCATGCTTTATCACCAGTGAATTGTAAGCTCTTCTTGTGTGTTCCTGCCTTATTTTTACATCTCCATTTCATCTCTTGCCTCATTTGTTTTTTTTTTTCGCAGTTGTTCCTCACTACTCAGTTTCTCCTTTGATTTCCTGTCTCATTTTACTCTCTCAGTATAATCTCCAGTTTTATTTTGACCTCTTGTTGTGATCTCATTTTGCCGTCATTTTTTATACTAACGGTATGGCTCTCAACCGCACCCCCGCCCCCCCGCCCTGATAGAAGTCCATCTTCTCTGAGAGAATCCTCCGCGATCGTTCACGGATAGAATCCACTCGGTTTCTGGTAGGGGCTGAGAGGATACTAGCATGGGGCTATCGCAGAACGATCGCGAGATTCTGCCAGTTTCAAACCGACAGCGTGCCGCGTTCGTTCATTGATGCTCCCGTCATGCTCCACCGCGGAACCGCGAGGAATCGAGCCCGGGGCTGTCGCGAAACGACCGCGAGATTCCCCCAGCTCCAACCTGACGGCGAATCGCGTCTATACATCTTTGTATTTGGGGTGTTAAATCGCGGAACAGCGATGAACTAAGCCCGGAACTATCGCGGGACGATCGTGAGATTCGGCCAGCTTCCACCCCTGATCGTACCGCATCCATGCCCTCTCGGTTTCAGGTGAATGAGTGTTGCCTATAAGATCAACACGAAGCTATAAGCTGTTGTCCGTGCCGTATTTCGCGCTGCTTTACAAATCTACACAGCATGAGAGCGAGGGGGCGGGGGAAACGATCACGGTACCATCGCGGATCGCGAGTTCACCACGAAAGAAGCGCAGTAAACTTGGTAAAGAGCGCGGAACCATCACGGTAAGAGGATGAGAAAGTCAACGGATAGGTCGATTGGGTAACTGTCGCGGAACGGACGCGGATCGCGGGAGTTGGGGAAGACGAACACGGTACCATCGCGGATCTAGGGAGCATCACGGTGCTAGCGCGAAAGATTCAGAGTTGGTTCTTAGTTGACCCAAAGACCGACCCCCATCCCACCGCATGTCGACGGGTCCGACTCCCCCCCCCTCTATGATACATCACAACTCACGCCGAACCTTCCTTCGTGTAAATCCTACTAGGTCGCCTGTGTTTTCTCCTGGCCCCACCCGTTTTTATCACCAATTTTACCACTAATTTATAGATAAATTTCTTATTCGGAAACTTCGATCTCAAAACCTATGTTTGTGGGTGTCTAAAGCAAGGTTTGTGATGCCTACATACTAAAATTTCATAAAGTTTCGCTCAGCCGAGGTCGAGATATGTATAAAAACAATAACTGCAAAAAGGCCATGTAAATATGACCACTACTGTATCTCCCAACTAAATATCACAGGAAATTTCAACTTTTGTTGCGGTACGGATTTCAGAAAAAAATCCAAGCTAGTTTCACAAGGGCCTTCAGCTAATTTCATACGATCACAGTCTTGATTTGCAATTTGTTAGTTTCTTTATACGTCCAATAATACAACGAGTATTGGCACAATATTTACTCTCAAAAAACTATTGCGTGTCAATGAAACGCAGTATAAATTCTTTCTCGAAGCTGAAGGTCCGGATCACCATGGAAACTCTCTCCAGGTGTACGCAGAGGAAACTTCAATGTCAACATTACACTGTTGTTGGTTTTCAGGTGAAGCAGGAATCAACACCAATATCCATCAGCGAAACGCCTCAGTGAACTTTTCCATTCTAGTAGATGAATACTCAGTTAAAGAGGGAATTTATAGCGTCACATTTCGCACACCAGATGGTAGTCAAGGAGGACTTCAGGTGAATAACACTCCATTATAATTTCAGTCAATGCAAGTAATCCTTTCAGACTCCACAAGTGTACCCATCATTCTGGTACCAAGATAACACGAATGAGCGACTGGTTCATCAGGTGAATTTAATCGTTCATGTGCCTATAGAGCATTGAGTATGGTACTACTATTAAATATCAGACCAGTTGTTTTGATGAGGTCAGGTCATAGTTGCTCGAAGTGGCAGCTGTGACCGGTTGGGACCCGCCGTGGCCTACCGTGACCGGCCCGGTCGATGAGCATGTGGTGCATTGCACGCTGAGGTCAAGGAAAATACCCTAAAGTATCCGAAGTGGTCGATATATATGCAGTACGTGAATGATGGGAGTGAGAAAATGCCTTGTGGGCGGCCGTGTTCCAACCGATAATGAAACATGGCGAAGCCCTAGGATCCACTCTGCTACCTCTATCTATACTTCTCGGAACAAATGCAATCCTGTTAGCCAGGTAACTATCGTCATCATTTCCGGCGGGCTCAAGCTCTAGCATTTGTACGAACTCAACCAAAACTCTATTTTACCAAAAAAAAAACGGAGAAGCGTTTTATCGTGAACACTGCCTTTGATGGAGTATGCCATTGACTGCACGCCCAAATTGTTGCGCGATTCGAGGCTTTTGGCAAGAAAATTTTGGACAGCATGCTTCTGCGACCGCGGGGTCCAGGTCAAACCTGAGGTATTTGCAGCTTGCCCAAATGCAATAGCAGCACGAGTTTGCTCGAGAACAAATTTGCAGCACGTGCTCCTGCTGTGAAATCTTCCAGCAGGTGCCCTGCTATGGGAGCTTTCAATGCTGGTGGTTGCTCAACCTGAACGCACATTCGAGACGGGTCCAAAGCTGCGAATAGGTGAGAATGTGTTCGTGAACCACCCAAATTCTTTCGTATTCTCAAAGGAAACTAAAAGCGCCTTCCTGCAAAGTGTTCTCCTCTGTCCTGAATTACGCATGGGAGGAATTCAGATTCGTCATGGCCTGTCGCATGGAGAGAATTCGGCTTATGGAGGATACTCCTTATGAAAATTCGTGGTCACCATTCAGGATCGGTGTCGAAGGGTCGAGTGAGCACTCCGTGTTATGAGATGCCCTATGTAATAGTCATACAACATCTGCAGCCACTTATGAACTAAACACGTTTGTAATCCTAATTTCGAGGGAAAGAGCTATCCGCGATCCGCCTGCTAATTGGGCTGACTGCTATCCGACCGGCAATGTTCCACAGACCCGGTGTCCGATCGGAACTGTAAGGACCACTTTTCGAACCGAACGACGAGTTTATCGGGGATCATACTTCTAGCGATGACCCACGCGACGCAATGCTTGCCATCAATATCGATCGGAAATCGATATGCCTTACATGTGCAGTCGCTATAGCTGGTCGCGAGAAGTATGATCCCAACCTCGTCCGGTGAACCGCCCATATTACTGCGGTCCGCCCGCTATGCGCCTGCGAGTAGCTCGGAGAGGCTTCAGAGATAGTGATTGCGATGAAAAAGTTGTTGAGAGAACCACAAAAATTAGCTTAGTCCACAAACGACTGAAAAACCACGAAGCTTACGCGGAAAGAAATGACCTACATTCAAATGTATTAGGATCCTAGCAAATGGCCAAATCGTGCAATCCAAAAAGATCGTAGTCTCATGCTGTGTATCTACAGTTGACAGCAATGTTAAAAGGACATGGTGCGGTTGCGGACTCGCACTAAAACTACGGTAGAATCTGGCACTTTGCCAGATTTCGTCATCGATCGGCGCCACAGCTAATATTCTTGTGAGCAGAGAGACGACGGTTGGCGCCGATCGATGACGAAATCTCGCAAAGTGCCAGATTCTACCGTAGTTTTAGTGCGAGTCCGCAACCGCACCATGTCCTTTTAACATTGCGGTCAACTGTATAGCCATATTCATTGACGTCCACAGCCTGAAATATATGCAGATCTAACTACTAAAAACAGTTGAAAAATGAAAACAAACATTTCATTCAATTATCGACTCGGCGGGGACCGAAATATCGAAGCATGCCAGTCCAAAAGCCATTCTTCATCGAATTAATTTCAATTTCAAGCTAGCCGATATTCTTGATACTAAAGATCATCGATGCTGATGATGTGGAGTGGGCTCGCCCCATTAACAAAAGAACGTAGAGTTTGCGCAATCATTTTAGTCTGACGAATGGACGGGGCTGCAACGGTAGATCACCCCGCGTGAATCGAAACTCCATTCTTCAGTGAGGCCGCCAACTCCACACGGCTAGCCGCCTGGTCCATGCGTAAGACTAAACCGAAAACGGGCACCATACAGCTGAGGCTGTTAATTAGACCTCAAATATGGTTTTTTTGCAATAAGTTTCATATGGGTCCTATTACATACTCTGAATCCAGAAAAGGGTTCAGAGAAGAAAAATGGAAAAAAGTTTATTTTATCGCGATCACTGCTTCCCAGCGCACTCGGCCCGATCAGGTGTTACTATCTGAGATATGTAGCTACGGCCCCTTTTTCCAAGCGAGAAGTGCGACAAATAGATGCAGTAAACTTCGGATTTTGGTTTATGGGATGGATGTTGCAGAGGGGTTCAGGTTCAACATAGCCAGTAATCATCGGTAGGGATACCCGAAAGAGCAGTGTTTCTTGCCTTTCTTGCGAATCCTTCTTTTGCAGGTGGATGCAAACACAACAATCTATGCATATAGTAATTTTTCATTCTGGTTGCAATATGACAAATACGGGAATATTTCAGTGAGTTCTATCCTATGATTTTGAAAGTTCATCTGACGAGCTGTGTGATTCAGCGTTGCGATTTTGATAAGTCGACCGGCTACTGGAGTTACATCACTCGACTTGGGCTGAACAAACTTTCTAGGCAGCATTCTGCTATCGTATGCGTTGACAGATTTTGTTTTCATTCTGTTCTACGGGTTGTTCGAAATTTATTCTCAGGAGCAAACACATCATCATAAGGAGGTGTTCGTCTACGACGGCGATCCAGACAGCGTCGTTTTATCGGGGTCTTCACAGACCGCTTTCCTGCTTACCGCATATGCAGACGCTGAGAATGGTGAGTGTATTCAGAGTCTGAATTCTAAACTGTTTTGCTTCGCTATAAAAGGATTATGATTTGGCAGAGTGGTATTTCTGAGAAGCTCTTTAAAAGATGTGAAATACTCACTGCATTAGATTTGGCATAGTATTTAAAACCGAAGAAACGTTTAAAATTTGTTGAAATGATGTACTACTGATTTGGCTGTGCACTTTTTCACTAAACATCAAAAATTTAGTGTGGCATTGAAAGATGTTAAATCCTATGCCAAATCTAATGCAGTGAGTATTTCACACCTTTTAACGAGCTTCTCTTAAATACCACTCTGCCAAATCATGACCCTTTTATAGCGAAGCAAAACAGTTTAGAATTTCATTTTATTTTCCCGAAGGTTTCCTTCGAAAAAGGATGGATATAATGGGCCGCTTATGGCCTGAGCACTCCTGGTTGAGTCTCACACACTTTCCTCCGCGCTCTGCGCACTTCCATTTAGGTCCCATACACTTTCCCCAGCGCTATTTTCATTCCCAGTTGGGTCCTGCACACTTGTTCTGGTGCTGTGTGGCTGTGTGCACTCCGGGTCAAGTCTCGTCCACCTTTCCCGGCGCTATGTGCGCTCCTAGTTGGGTCCTGTCCACCTTTCACGACGTTGTGTGCACTCCTAGTTGGATCCCGCCCACATTTCCCGGCGCAAAGTGCACTCCCAGTTGGGTCCCGTCCAAATTTCCCGGCGTTCTGTGCACTCCTAGTTGAATCCCGCCCACCTTTCCCGGCGCTAAGTGCACTCCCAGTTGGGTCCCGTCCACCTTTCCCGGCGTTCTGTGCACTCCCAGTTGGGTCCTGTCCACCTTTCCCGGCGTTCTGTGCACTCCTAGTTGGGTCCTGTCCACCTTTCCCGGCGTTCTGTGCACTCCCAGTTGGGTCCTGTCCACCTTTCCCGGCGTTCTGTGCACTCCTAGTTTTATCCCGCCCACATTTCCCGGCGCTATGCGCACTCAAAGTTGGGTCCCGTTCCAATTTCCCGGCGTTCTGTGCACTCCTAGTTTTATCCCGCCCACATTTCCCGGCGCTATGCGCACTCAAAGTTGGGTCCCGTTCCAATTTCCCGGCGTTCTTTGCACTCCTAGTTGAATCCCGCCCACCTTTCCCGGCGCTAAGTGCACTCCCAGTTGGGTCCCGTCCAAATTTCCCGGCGTTCTGTGCACTCCCAGATGGGTCCTGTCCACCTTTCCCGGCGTTCTGTGCACTCCTAGTTGGGTCCTGTCCACCTTTCCCGGCGTACTGTGCACTCCTAGTTGAATCCCGCCCACCTTTCCCGGCGCTAAGTGCACTCCCAGTTGGGTCCCGTCCAAATTTCCCGGCGTTCTGTGCACTCCCAGTTGGGTCCTGTCCACCTTTCCCGGCGTTCTGTGCACTCCCAGTTGGGTCCTGTCCACCTTTCCCGGCGTTCTGTGCACTCCTAGTTTTATCCCGCCCACATTTCCCGGCGCTATGCGCACTCAAAGTTGGGTCCCGTTCCAATTTCCCGGCGTTCTGTGCACTCCTAGTTTTATCCCGCCCACATTTCCCGGCGCTATGCGCACTCAAAGTTGGGTCCCGTTCCAATTTCCCGGCGTTCTTTGCACTCCTAGTTGAATCCCGCCCACCTTTCCCGGCGCTAAGTGCACTCCCAGTTGGGTCCCGTCCAAATTTCCCGGCGTTCTGTGCACTCCCAGATGGGTCCTGTCCACCTTTCCCGGCGTTCTGTGCACTCCCAGTTGGGTCCTGTCCACCTTTCCCGGCGTTCTGTGCACTCCTAGTTGAATCCCGCCCACCTTTCCCGGCGCTAAGTGCACTCCCAGTTGGGTCCCGTCCAAATTTCCCGGCGTTCTGTGCACTCCCAGATGGGTCCTGTCCACCTTTCCCGGCGTTCTGTGCACTCCTAGTTGGGTCCTGTCCACCTTTCCCGGCGTTCTGTGCACTCCTAGTTTTATCCCGCCCACATTTCCCGGCGCTATGCGCACTCAAAGTTGGGTCCCGTTCCAATTTCCCGGCGTTCTGTGCACTCCTAGTTTTATCCCGCCCACATTTCCCGGCGCTATGCGCACTCAAATTTGGGTCCCGTTCCAATTTCCCGGCGTTCTGTGCACTCCTAGTTGAATCCCGCCCACATTTCCCGGCGCTATGCGCACTCAAATTTGGGTCCCGTTCCAATTTCCCGGCGTTCTGTGCACTCCTAGTTGAATCCCGCCCACCTTTCCCGGCGCAAAGTGCACTCCCAGTTGGGTCCCGTCCAAATTTCTCGGCGTTCTGTGCACTCCCAGTTGGGTCCTGTCCACCTTTCCCGGCGTTCTGTGCACTCCCAGTTGGGTCCTGTCCACCTTTCCCGGCGTTCTGTGCACTCCCAGTTGGGTCCTGTCCACCTTTCCCGGCGTTCTGTGCACTCCTAGTTTTATCCCGCCCACATTTCCCGGCGCTATGCGCACTCAAAGTTGGGTCCCGTTCCAATTTCCCGGCGTTCTGTGCACTCCTAGTTTTATCCCGCCCACATTTCCCGGCGCTATGCGCACTCAAAGTTGGGTCCCGTTCCAATTTCCCGGCGTTCTTTGCACTCCTAGTTGAATCCCGCCCACCTTTCCCGGCGCTAAGTGCACTCCCAGTTGGGTCCCGTCCAAATTTCCCGGCGTTCTGTGCACTCCCAGTTGGGTCCTGTCCACCTTTCCCGGCGTTCTGTGCACTCCTAGTTGGGTCCTGTCCACCTTTCCCGGCGTTCTGTGCACTCCTAGTTTTATCCCGCCCACCTTTCCCGGCGCTAAGTGCACTCCCAGTTGGGTCCCGTCCAAATTTCCCGGCGTTCTGTGCACTCCTAGTTGAATCCCGCCCACCTTTCCCGGCGCAAAGTGCACTCCCAGTTGGGTCCCGTCCAAATTTCTCGGCGTTCTGTGCACTCCTAGTTTTATCCCGCCCACATTTCCCGGCGCTATGCGCACTCAAAGTTGGGTCCCGTTCCAATTTCCCGGCGTTCTGTGCACTCCTAGTTTTATCCCGCCCACATTTCCCGGCGCTATGCGCACTCAAAGTTGGGTCCCGTTCCAATTTCCCGGCGTTCTGTGCACTCCTAGTTGAATCCCGCCCACCTTTCCCGGCGCTAAGTGCACTCCCAGTTGGGTCCCGTCCAAATTTCCCGGCGTTCTGTGCACTCCCAGATGGGTCCTGTCCACCTTTCCCGGCGTTCTGTGCACTCCTAGTTGGGTCCTGTCCACCTTTCCCGGCGTTCTGTGCACTCCTAGTTTTATCCCGCCCACATTTCCCGGCGCTATGCGCACTCAAAGTTGGGTCCCGTTCCAATTTCCCGGCGTTCTGTGCACTCCCAGTTGGGTCCTGTCCACCTTTCCCGGCGTTCTGTGCACTCCCAGTTGGGTCCTGTCCACCTTTCCCGGCGTTCTGTGCACTCCCAGTTGGGTCCTGTCCACCTTTCCCGGCGTTCTGTGCACTCCCAGTTGGGTCCCGTCCAAATTTCCCGGCGTTCTGTGCACTCCCAGTTGGGTCCTGTCCACCTTTCCCGGCGTTCTGTGCACTCCTAGTTTTATCCCGCCCACATTTCCCGGCGCTATGCGCACTCAAAGTTGGGTCCCGTTCCAATTTCCCGGCGTTCTGTGCACTCCCAGTTGGGTCCTGTCCACCTTTCCCGGCGTTCTGTGCACTCCCAGTTGGGTCCTGTCCAAATTTCCCGGCGTTCTGTGCACTCCCAGTTGGGTCCTGTCCACCTTTCCCGGCGTTCTGTGCACTCCTAGTTGGGTCCTGTCCACCTTTCCCGGCGTTCTGTGCACTCCTAGTTTTATCCCGCCCACATTTCCCGGCGCTATGCGCACTCAAATTTGGGTCCCGTTCCAATTTCCCGGCGTTCTGTGCACTCCTAGTTGAATCCCGCCCACCTTTCCCGGCGCAAAGTGCACTCCCAGTTGGGTCCCGTCCAAATTTCTCGGCGTTCTGTGCACTCCCAGTTGGGTCCTGTCCACCTTTCCCGGCGTTCTGTGCACTCCTAGTTTTATCCCGCCCACATTTCCCGGCGCTATGCGCACTCAAAGTTGGGTCCCGTTCCAATTTCCCGGCGTTCTGTGCACTCCTAGTTGAATCCCGCCCACCTTTCCCGGCGCTAAGTGCACTCCCAGTTGGGTCCCGTCCAAATTTCCCGGCGTTCTGTGCACTCCCAGATGGGTCCTGTCCACCTTTCCCGGCGTTCTGTGCACTCCTAGTTGGGTCCTGTCCACCTTTCCCGGCGTTCTGTGCACTCCTAGTTTTATCCCGCCCACATTTCCCGGCGCTATGCGCACTCAAAGTTGGGTCCCGTTCCAATTTCCCGGCGTTCTGTGCACTCCTAGTTTTATCCCGCCCACATTTCCCGGCGCTATGCGCACTCAAAGTTGGGTCCCGTTCCAATTTCCCGGCGTTCTGTGCACTCCTAGTTGAATCCCGCCCACCTTTCCCGGCCCCAATTGCACTCCCAGTTGGGTCCTGTCCACCCTTCCCGGCGTTCTGTGCACTCCTAGTTTTATCCCGCCCACATTTCCCGGCGCTATGCGCACTCAAAGTTGGGTCCCGTTCCAATTTCCCGGCGTTCTGTGCACTCCCAGTTGGGTCCTGTCCACCTTTCCCGGCGTTCTGTGCACTCCCAGTTGGGTCCTGTCCACCTTTCCCGGCGTTCTGTGCACTCCCAGTTGGGTCCCGTCCAAATTTCCCGGCGTTCTGTGCACTCCCAGTTGGGTCCTGTCCACCTTTCCCGGCGTTCTGTGCACTCCTAGTTTTATCCCGCCCACATTTCCCGGCGCTATGCGCACTCAAAGTTGGGTCCCGTTCCAATTTCCCGGCGTTCTGTGCACTCCCAGTTGGGTCCTGTCCACCTTTCCCAGCGTTCTGTGCACTCCTAGTTTTATCCCGCCCACATTTCCCGGCGTTCTGTGCACTCCCAGTTGGGTCCTGTCCACCTTTCCCGGCGTTCTGTGCACTCCCAGTTGGGTCCTGTCCACCTTTCCCGGCGTTCTGTGCACTCCCAGTTGGGTCCTGTCCACCTTTCCCGGCGTTCTGTGCACTCCCAGTTGGGTCCCGTCCAAATTTCTCGGCGTTCTGTGCACTCCCAGTTGGGTCCTGTCCACCTTTCCCGGCGTTCTGTGCACTCCTAGTTTTATCCCGCCCACATTTCCCGGCGCTATGCGCACTCAAAGTTGGGTCCCGTTCCAATTTCCCGGCGTTCTTTGCACTCCTAGTTGAATCCCGCCCACCTTTCCCGGCGCTAAGTGCACTCCCAGTTGGGTCCCGTCCAAATTTCCCGGCGTTCTGTGCACTCCCAGATGGGTCCTGTCCACCTTTCCCGGCGTTCTGTGCACTCCTAGTTTTATCCCGCCCACATTTCCCGGCGCTATGCGCACTCAAAGTTGGGTCCCGTTCCAATTTCCCGGCGTTCTGTGCACTCCCAGTTGGGTCCTGTCCACCTTTCCCAGCGTTCTGTGCACTCCTAGTTTTATCCCGCCCACATTTCCCGGCGTTCTGTGCACTCCCATTTGGGTCCTGTCCACCTTTCCCGGCGTTCTGTGCACTCCCAGTTGGGTCCTGTCCACCTTTCCCGGCGTTCTGTGCACTCCTAGTTTTATCCCGCCCACATTTCCCGGCGCTATGCGCACTCAAAGTTGGGTCCCGTTCCAATTTCCCGGCGTTCTGTGCACTCCCAGTTGGGTCCTGTCCACCTTTCCCAGCGTTCTGTGCACTCCTAGTTTTATCCCGCCCACATTTCCCGGCGCTATGCGCACTCAAAGTTGGGTCCCGTTCCAATTTCCCGGCGTTCTGTGCACTCCCAGTTGGGTCCTGTCCACCTTTCCCGGCGTTCTGTGCACTCCTAGTTTTATCCCGCCCACATTTCCCGGCGCTATGCGCACTCAAAGTTGGGTCCCGTTCCAATTTCCCGGCGTTCTGTGCACTCCCAGTTGGGTCCTGTCCACCTTTCCCAGCGTTCTGTGCACTCCTAGTTTTATCCCGCCCACATTTCCCGGCGCTATGCGCACTCAAAGTTGGGTCCCGTTCCAATTTCCCGGCGTTCTGTGCACTCCTAGTTGAATCCCGTCCAAATTTCCCGGCGTTCTGTGCACTCCCAGTTGGGTCCTGTCCACCTTTCCCGACGTTCTTTGCACTCCTAGTTGAATCCCGCCCACCTTTCCCGGCGCTAAGTGCACTCCCAGTTGGGTCCCGTCCAAATTTCCCGGCGTTCTGTGCACTCCCAGTTGGGTCCTGTCCACCTTTCCCGGCGTTCTGTGCACTCCTAGTTTTATCCCGCCCACATTTCCCGGCGCTATGCGCACTCAAAGTTGGGTCCCGTTCCAATTTCCCGGCGTTCTGTGCACTCCCAGTTGGGTCCTGTCCACCTTTCCCGGCGTTCTGTGCACTCCCAGTTGGGTCCTGTCCACCTTTCCCGGCGTTCTGTGCACTCCTAGTTTTATCCCGCCCACATTTCCCGGCGCTATGCGCACTCAAAGTTGGGTCCCGTTCCAATTTCCCGGCGTTCTGTGCACTCCCAGTTGGGTCCTGTCCACCTTTCCCGGCGTTCTGTGCACTCCTAGTTTTATCCCGCCCACATTTCCCGGCGCTATGCGCACTCAAAGTTGGGTCCCGTTCCAATTTCCCGGCGTTCTGTGCACTCCTAGTTGGGTCCTGTCCACCTTTCCCGGCGTTCTGTGCACTCCTAGTTTTATCCCGCCCACATTTCCCGGCGCTATGCGCACTCAAAGTTGGGTCCCGTTCCAATTTCCCGGCGTTCTGTGCACTCCCAGTTGGGTCCTGTCCACCTTTCCCAGCGTTCTGTGCACTCCTAGTTTTATCCCGCCCACATTTCCCGGCGCTATGCGCACTCAAAGTTGGGTCCCGTTCCAATTTCCCGGCGTTCTGTGCACTCCCAGTTGGGTCCTGTCCACCTTTCCCAGCGTTCTGTGCACTCCTAGTTTTATCCCGCCCACCTTTCCCGGCGCTAAGTGCACTCCCAGTTGGGTCCCGTTCCAATTTCCCGGCGTTCTGTGCACTCCCAGTTGGGTCCTGTCCACCTTTCCCAGCGTTCTGTGCACTCCTAGTTTTATCCCGCCCACATTTCCCGGCGCTATGCGCACTCAAAGTTGGGTCCCGTTCCAATTTCCCGGCGTTCTGTGCACTCCCATTTGGGTCCTGTCCACCTTTCCCAGCGTTCTGTGCACTCCTAGTTTTATCCCGCCCACATTTCCCGGCGCTATGCGCACTCAAAGTTGGGTCCCGTTCCAATTTCCCGGCGTTCTGTGCACTCCCAGTTGGGTCCTGTCCACCTTTCCCAGCGTTCTGTGCACTCCTAGTTTTATCCCGCCCACATTTCCCGGCGCTATGCGCACTCAAAGTTGGGTCCCGTTCCAATTTCCCGGCGTTCTGTGCACTCCCAGTTGGGTCCTGTCCACCTTTCCCGGCGTTCTGTGCACTCCCAGTTGGGTCCTGTCCACCTTTCCCGGCGTTCTGTGCACTCCTAGTTTTATCCCGCCCACATTTCCCGGCGCTATGCGCACTCAAAGTTGGGTCCCGTTCCAATTTCCCGGCGTTCTGTGCACTCCCAGTTGGGTCCTGTCCACCTTTCCCGGCGTTCTGTGCACTCCTAGTTTTATCCCGCCCACATTTCCCGGCGCTATGCGCACTCAAAGTTGGGTCCCGTTCCAATTTCCCGGCGTTCTGTGCACTCCCAGTTGGGTCCTGTCCACCTTTCCCAGCGTTCTGTGCACTCCTAGTTTTATCCCGCCCACATTTCCCGGCGCTATGCGCACTCAAAGTTGGGTCCCGTTCCAATTTCCCGGCGTTCTGTGCACTCCTAGTTGAATCCCGCCCACCTTTCCCGGCGCAAAGTGCACTCCCAGTTGGGTCCCGTCCAAATTTCTCGGCGTTCTGTGCACTCCTAGTTTTATCCCGCCCACATTTCCCGGCGCTATGCGCACTCAAAGTTGGGTCCCGTTCCAATTTCCCGGCGTTCTGTGCACTCCCAGTTGGGTCCTGTCCACCTTTCCCAGCGTTCTGTGCACTCCTAGTTTTATCCCGCCCACATTTCCCGGCGCTATGCGCACTCAAAGTTGGGTCCCGTTCCAATTTCCCGGCGTTCTGTGCACTCCCAGTTGGGTCCTGTCCACCTTTCCCAGCGTTCTGTGCGCTCCTAGTTTTATTCCGCCCACATTTCCCGGCGCTATGCGCACTCAAAGTTGGGTCCCGTTCCAATTTCCCGGCGTTCTGTGCACTCCTAGTTGGGTCCTGTCCACCTTTCCCGGCGTTCTGAGCACTCCTAGTTTTATCCCGCCCACATTTCCCGGCGCTATGCGCACTCAAAGTTGGGTCCCGTTCCAATTTCCCGGCGTTCTGTGCACTCCCAGTTGGGTCCTGTCCACCTTTCCCGGCGTTCTGTGCACTCCTAGTTTTATCCCGCCCACATTTCCCGGCGCTATGCGCACTCAAAGTTGGGTCCCGTTCCAATTTCCCGGCGTTCTGTGCACTCCCAGTTGGGTCCTGTCCACCTTTCCCAGCGTTCTGTGCACTCCTAGTTTTATCCCGCCCACATTTCCCGGCGCTATGCGCACTCAAAGTTGGGTCCCGTTCCAATTTCCCGGCGTTCTGTGCACTCCCAGTTGGGTCCTGTCCACCTTTCCCGGCGTTCTGTGCACTCCTAGTTTTATCCCGCCCACATTTCCCGGCGCTATGCGCACTCAAAGTTGGGTCCCGTTCCAATTTCCCGGCGTTCTGTGCATTCCCAGTTGGGTCCTGTCCACCTTTCCCGGCGTTCTGTGCACTCCTAGTTTTATCCCGCCCACATTCCCCGGCGCTATGCGCACTCAAAGTTGGGCCCCGTTCCAATTTCCCGGCGTTCTGCGCACTCCCAGTTGGGTCCTGTCCACCTTTCCCGGCGTTCTGTGCACTCCCAGTTTTATCCCGCCCACATTTCCCGGCGCTATGCGCACTCAAAGTTGGGTCCCGTTCCAATTTCCCGGCGTTCTGTGCACTCCCAGATGGGTCCTGTCCACCTTTCCCGGCGTTCTGTGCACTCCTAGTTTTATCCCGCCCACATTTCCCGGCGCTATGCGCACTCAAAGTTGGGTCCCGTTCCAATTTCCCGGCGTTCTGTGCACTCCCAGTTGGGTCCTGTCCACCTTTCCCAGCGTTCTGTGCACTCCTAGTTTTATCCCGCCCACATTTTCCGGCGCTATGCGCACTCAAAGTTGGGTCCCGTTCCAATTTCCCGGCGTTCTGTGCATTCCCATTTGGGTCCTGTCCACCTTTCCCAGCGTTCTGTGCACTCCTAGTTTTATCCCGCCCACATTTCCCGGCGCTATGCGCACTCAAAGTTGGGTCCCGTTCCAATTTCCCGGCGTTCTGTGCATTCCCACTTGGGTCCTGTCCACCTTTCCCAGCGTTCTGTGCACTCCTAGTTTTATCCCGCCCACCTTTCCCGGCGCTATGGACACTCCCAGTTGGGTCCCGTCCAAATTTCCCGGCGTTCTGTGCACTCCCAGTTGGGTCCTGTCCACCTTTCCCGGCGTTCTGTGCACTCTTAATTTTATCCCGCCTACCTTTCCCGTCGCTATGCGCACTCAAAGTTGGGTCCCGTTCCAATTTCCCGGCGTTCTGTGCATTCCCATTTGGGTCCTGTCCACCTTTCCCAGCGTTCTGTGCACTCCTAGTTTTATCCCGCCCACATTTCCCGGCGCTATGTGCACTCAAAGTTGGGTCCCGTTCCAATTTCCCGGCGTTCTGTGCACTCCCAGTTGGGTCCTGTCCACCTTTCCCACCGTTCTGTGCCCTCCTAGTTTTCTCCCCCCCCCATTTCCCGGCGCTATGCGCACTCAAAGTTGGGTCCCGTCCAACTTTCCCGGCGTTCTGTGCACTCCCAGTTGGGTCCTGTCCACCTTTCCCGGCGTTCTGTTCACTCCTAGTTTTATACCGCCCACCTTTCCCGGCGCTATGTGCACTCCAAGTTGGGTCCCGTCCAAATTTCCCGGCGTTCTGTGCACTCCCAGTTGGGTCCTGTCCACCTTTCCCGGCGTTCTGTGCACTCCTAGTTTTATCCCGCCCACCTTTCCCGGCGCTATGCGCACTCAAAGTTGGGTCCCGTTCCAATTTCCCGGCGTTCTGTGCACTCCCAGTTGGGTCCTGTCCACCTTTCCCGGCGTTCTGTGCACTCCTAGTTTTATCCCGCCCACATTTCCCGGCGCTATGCGCACTCAAAGTTGGGTCCCGTTCCAATTTCCCGGCGTTCTGTGCACTCCCAGTTGGGTCCTGTCCACCTTTCCCAGCGTTCTGTGCACTCCTAGTTTTATCCCGCCCACATTTCCCGGCGCTATGCGCACTCAAAGTTGGGTCCCGTTCCAATTTCCCGGCGTTCTGTGCACTCCTAGTTGAATCCCGCCCACCTTTCCCGGCGCTAAGTGCACTCCCAGTTGGGTCCCGTCCAAATTTCCCGGCGTTCTGTGCACTCCCAGTTGGGTCCTGTCCACCTTTCCCGGCGTTCTGTGCACTCTTAATTTTATCCCGCCTACCTTTCCCGGTGCTATGGACACTCCCAGTTGGGTCCCGTCCAAATTTCCCGGCGTTCTTTGCACTCCTAGTTGAATCCCGCCCACCTTTCCCGGCGCTAAGTGCACTCCCAGTTGGGTCCCGTCCAAATTTCCCGGCGTTCTGTGCACTCCCAGATGGGTCCTGTCCACCTTTCCCGGCGTTCTGTGCACTCCTAGTTTTATCCCGCCCACATTTCCCGGCGCTATGCGCACTCAAAGTTGGGTCCCGTTCCAATTTCCCGGCGTTCTGTGCACTCCTAGTTGAATCCCGCCCACCTTTCCCGGCGCTAAGTGCACTCCCAGTTGGGTCCCGTCCAAATTTCCCGGCGTTCTGTGCACTCCTAGTTGAATCCCGCCCACCTTTCCCGGCGCTAAGTGCACTCCCAGTTGGGTCCCGTCCAAATTTCCCGGCGTTCTGTGCACTCCCAGTTGGGTCCTGTCCACCTTTCCCGGCGTTCTGTGCACTCCTAGTTTTATCCCGCCCACATTTCCCGGCGCTATGCGCACTCAAAGTTGGGTCCCGTTCCAATTTCCCGGCGTTCTGTGCACTCCCAGTTGGGTCCTGTCCACCTTTCCCAGCGTTCTGTGCACTCCTAGTTTTATCCCGCCCACATTTCCCGGCGCTATGCGCACTCAAAGTTGGGTCCCGTTCCAATTTCCCGGCGTTCTGTGCACTCCCAGTTGGGTCCTGTCCACCTTTCCCGGCGTTCTGTGCACTCCTAGTTTTATCCCGCCCACATTTCCCGGCGCTATGCGCACTCAAAGTTGGGTCCCGTTCCAATTTCCCGGCGTTCTGTGCACTCCCAGTTGGGTCCTGTCCACCTTTCCCGGCGTTCTGTGCACTCCTAGTTTTATCCCGCCCACATTTCCCGGCGCTATGCGCACTCAAAGTTGGGTCCCGTTCCAATTTCCCGGCGTTCTGTGCACTCCCAGTTGGGTCCTGTCCACCTTTCCCGGCGTTCTGTGCACTCCTAGTTTTATCCCGCCCACATTTCCCGGCGCTATGCGCACTCAAAGTTGGGTCCCGTTCCAATTTCCCGGCGTTCTGTGCACTCCCAGTTGGGTCCTGTCCACCTTTCCCGGCGTTCTGTGCACTCCCAGTTGGGTCCTGTCCACCTTTCCCGGCGTTCTGTGCACTCCTAGTTTTATCCCGCCCACATTTCCCGGCGCTATGCGCACTCAAAGTTGGGTCCCGTTCCAATTTCCCGGCGTTCTGTGCACTCCCAGTTGGGTCCTGTCCACCTTTCCCGGCGTTCTGTGCACTCCCAGTTGGGTCCTGTCCACCTTTCCCGGCGTTCTGTGCACTCCTAGTTTTATCCCGCCCACATTTCCCGGCGCTATGCGCACTCAAAGTTGGGTCCCGTTCCAATTTCCCGGCGTTCTGTGCACTCCCAGTTGGGTCCTGTCCACCTTTCCCGGCGTTCTGTGCACTCCCAGTTGGGTCCTGTCCACCTTTCCCGGCGTTCTGTGCACTCCTAGTTTTATCCCGCCCACATTTCCCGGCGCTATGCGCACTCAAAGTTGGGTCCCGTTCCAATTTCCCGGCGTTCTGTGCACTCCCAGTTGGGTCCTGTCCACCTTTCCCGGCGTTCTGTGCACTCCTAGTTTTATCCCGCCCACATTTCCCGGCGCTATGCGCACTCAAAGTTGGGTCCCGTTCCAATTTCCCGGCGTTCTGTGCACTCCCAGTTGGGTCCTGTCCACCTTTCCCAGCGTTCTGTGCACTCCTAGTTTTATCCCGCCCACATTTCCCGGCGCTATGCGCACTCAAAGTTGGGTCCCGTTCCAATTTCCCGGCGTTCTGTGCACTCCCAGTTGGGTCCTGTCCACCTTTCCCGGCGTTCTGTGCACTCCCAGTTGGGTCCTGTCCACCTTTCCCGGCGTTCTGTGCACTCCTAGTTTTATCCCGCCCACCTTTCCCGGCGCTATGTGCACTCCAAGTTGGGTCCCGTCCAAATTTCCCGGCGTTCTGTGCACTCCCAGTTGGGTCCTGTCCACCTTTCCCGGCGTTCTGTGCACTCCCAGTTGGGTCCTGTCCACCTTTCCCGGCGTTCTGTGCACTCCTAGTTTTATCCCGCCCACATTTCCCGGCGCTATGCGCACTCAAAGTTGGGTCCCGTTCCAATTTCCCGGCGTTCTGTGCACTCCCAGTTGGGTCCTGTCCACCTTTCCCGGCGTTCTGTGCACTCCTAGTTTTATCCCGCCCACATTTCCCGGCGCTATGCGCACTCAAAGTTGGGTCCCGTTCCAATTTCCCGGCGTTCTGTGCACTCCCAGTTGGGTCCTGTCCACCTTTCCCGGCGTTCTGTGCACTCCTAGTTTTATCCCGCCCACATTTCCCGGCGCTATGCGCACTCAAAGTTGGGTCCCGTTCCAATTTCCCGGCGTTCTGTGCACTCCCAGTTGGGTCCTGTCCACCTTTCCCAGCGTTCTGTGCACTCCTAGTTTTATCCCGCCCACATTTCCCGGCGCTATGCGCACTCAAGGTTGGGTCCCGTTCCAATTTCCCGGCGTTCTGTGCACTCCTATTTGGGTCCTGTCCACCTTTCCCGGCGTTCTGTGCACTCCCAGTTTTATCCCGCCCATATTTCCCGGCGCTATGTGCACTCAAAGTTGGGTCCCGTTCCAATTTCCCGGCGTTCTGTGCACTCCCAGTTGGGTCCCGTTCCAATTTCCCGGCATTCTGTGCACTCCTAGTTTTATCCCGCCCACATTTCCCGGCGCTATGCGCACTCAAAGTTGGGTCCCGTTCCAATTTCCCGGCGTTCTGTGCACTCCCAGTTGGGTCCTGTCCACCTTTCCCGGCGTTCTGTGCACTCCTAGTTTTATCCCGCCCACATTTCCCGGCGCTATGCGCACTCAAAGTTGGGTCCCGTTCCAATTTCCCGGCGTTCTGTGCACTCCCAGTTGGGTCCTGTCCACCTTTCCCGGCGTTCTGTGCACTCCTAGTTTTATCCCGCCCACATTTCCCGGCGCTATGCGCACTCAAAGTTGGGTCCCGTTCCAATTTCCCGGCGTTCTGTGCATTCCCATTTGGGTCCTGTCCACCTTTCCCAGCGTTCTGTGCACTCCTAGTTTTATCCCGCCCACCTTTCCCGGCGCTATGGACACTCCCAGTTGGGTCCCGTCCAAATTTCCCGGCGTTCTGTGCACTCCCAGTTGGGTCCTGTCCACCTTTCCCGGCGTTCTGTGCACTCCTAGTTTTATCCCGCCCACATTTCCCGGCGCTATGCGCACTCAAAGTTGGGTCCCGTTCCAATTTCCCGGCGTTCTGTGCACTCCCAGTTGGGTCCTGTCCACCTTTCCCGGCGTTCTGTGCACTCTTAATTTTATCCCGCCTACCTTTCCCGGTGCTATGGACACTCCCAGTTGGGTCCTGTCCACCTTTCCCGGCGTTCTGTGCACTCCCAGTTGGGTCCTGTCCACCTTTCCCAGCGTTCTGTGCACTCCTAGTTTTATCCCGCCCACATTTCCCGGCGCTATGCGCACTCAAAGTTGGGTCCCGTTCCAATTTCCCGGCGTTCTGTGCATTCCCATTTGGGTCCTGTCCACCTTTCCCGGCGTTCTGTGCACTCTTAATTTTATCACGCCTACCTTTCCCGTCGCTATGTGCACTCCCAGTTGGGTCCCGTCCAAATTTCCCGGCGTTCTGTGCACTCCCAGTTGGGTCCTGTCCACCTTTCCCGGCGTTCTGTGCACTCCTAGTTTTATCCCGCCCACATTTCCCGGCGCTATGCGCACTCAAAGTTGGGTCCCGTTCCAATTTCCCGGCGTTCTGTGCACTCCCAGTTGGGTCCTGTCCACCTTTCCCGGCGTTCTGTGCACTCCTAGTTTTATCCCGCCCACATTTCCCGGCGCTATGTGCACTCAAAGTTGGGTCCCGTTCCAATTTCCCGGCGTTCTGTGCACTCCCAGTTGGGTCCTGTCCACCTTTCCCGGCGTTCTGTGCACTCCTAGTTTTATCCCGCCCACATTTCCCGGCGCTATGCGCACTCAAAGTTGGGTCCCGTTCCAATTTCCCGGCGTTCTGTGCACTCCCAGTTGGGTCCTGTCCACCTTTCCCAGCGTTCTGTGCACTCCTAGTTTTATCCCGCCCACATTTCCCGGCGCTATGCGCACTCAAAGTTGGGTCCCGTTCCAATTTCCCGGCGTTCTGTGCACTCCCAGTTGGGTCCTGTCCACCTTTCCCGGCGTTCTTTGCACTCCTAGTTGAATCCCGCCCACCTTTCCCGGCGCTAAGTGCACTCCCAGTTGGGTCCCGTCCAAATTTCCCGGCGTTCTGTGCACTCCCAGTTGGGTCCTGTCCACCTTTCCCGGCGTTCTGTGCACTCCTAGTTTTATCCCGCCCACATTTCCCGGCGCTATGCGCACTCAAAGTTGGGTCCCGTTCCAATTTCCCGGCGTTCTGTGCACTCCCAGTTGGGTCCTGTCCACCTTTCCCAGCGTTCTGTGCACTCCTAGTTTTATCCCGCCCACATTTCCCGGCGCTAAGTGCATTCCCAGTTGGGTCCCGTCCAAATTTCCCGGCGTTCTGTGCACTCCCAGTTGGGTCCTGTCCACCTTTCCCAGCGTTCTGTGCACTCCTAGTTTTAACCCGCCCACATTTCCCGGCGCTATGCGCACTCAATGTTGGGTCCCGTTCCAATTTCCCGGCGTTCTGTGCACTCCCAGTTGGGTCCTGTCCACCTTTCCCGGCGTTCTGTGCACTCCTAGTTTTATCCCGCCCACCTTTCCCGGCGTTCTGTGCACTCCCAGTTGGGTCCTGTCCAAATTTCCCGGCGTTCTGTGCACTCCCAGTTGGGTCCTGTCCACCTTTCCCGGCGTTCTGTGCACTCCTAGTTTTATCCCGCCCACATTTCCCGGCGCTATGCGCACTCAAAGTTGGGTCCCGTTCCAATTTCCCGGCGTTCTGTGCACTCCCAGTTGGGTCCTGTCCACCTTTCCCGGCGTTCTGTGCACTCCTAGTTTTATCCCGCCCACATTTCCCGGCGCTATGTGCACTCAAAGTTGGGTCCCGTTCCAATTTCCCGGCGTTCTGTGCACTCCCAGTTGGGTCCTGTCCACCTTTCCCGGCGTTCTGTGCACTCCTAGTTGAATCCCGCCCACCTTTCCCGGCGCTAAGTGCACTCCCAGTTGGGTCCCGTCCAAATTTCCCGGCGTTCTGTGCACTCCCAGTTGGGTCCTGTCCACCTTTCCCAGCGTTCTGTGCACTCCTAGTTTTATCCCGCCCACATTTCCCGGCGCTATGCGCACTCAAAGTTGGGTCCCGTTCCAATTTCCCGGCGTTCTGTGCACTCCCAGTTGGGTCCTGTCCACCTTTCCCAGCGTTCTGTGCACTCCTAGTTTTATCCCGCCCACATTTCCCGGCGCTATGCGCACTCAAAGTTGGGTCCCGTTCCAATTTCCCGGCGTTCTGTGCATTCCCATTTGGGTCCTGTCCACCTTTCCCAGCGTTCTGTGCACTCCTAGTTTTATCCCGCCCACCTTTCAAGGTGCTATGGACACTCCCAGTTGGGTCCTCTCCACCTTTCCCGGCGTTCTGTGCACTCCCAGTTGGGTCCTGTCCACCTTTCCCGGCGTTCTGTGCACTCCTAGTTTTATCCCGCCCACATTTCCCGGCGCTATGCGCACTCAAAGTTGGGTCCCGTTCCGATTCCCCGGCGTTCTGTGCCCTCCCAGTTGGGTCCTGTCCACCTTTCCCGGCGTTCTGTGCACTCCTAGTTTTATCCCGCCCACCTTTCCCGGCGCTATGTGCACTCCAAGTTGGGTCCCGTCCAAATTTCCCGGCGTTCTGTGCACTCCCAGTTGGGTCCTGTCCACCTTTCCCGGCGTTCTGTGCACTCCCAGTTGGGTCCTGTCCACCTTTCCCGGCGTTCTGTGCACTCCTAGTTTTATCCCGCCCACCTTTCCCGGCGCTATGCGCACTCAAAGTTGGGTCCTGTCCACCTTTCCCAGCGTTCTGTGCACTCCTAGTTTTATCCCGCCCACATTTCCCGGCGCTATGCGCACTCAAAGTTGGGTCCCGTTCCAATTTCCCGGCGTTCTGTGCACTCCCAGTTGGGTCCTGTCCACCTTTCCCAGCGTTCTGTGCACTCCTAGTTTTATCCCGCCCACACTTCCCGGCGCTATGCGCACTCAAAGTTGGGTCCCGTCCAAATTTCCCGGCGCTCTGTGCACTCCCAGATGAGCCTGTCCACCTTTCCCGGCGTTCTGTGCACTCCTAGTTTTATCCCGCCCACATTTCCCGGCGCTATGCGCACTCAAAGTTGGGTCCCGTTCCAATTTCCCGGCGTTCTGTGCACTCCCAGTTGGGTCCCGTCCAAATTTCTCGGCGTTCTGTGCACTCCTAGTTTTATTCCGCCCACATTTTCCGGCGCTATGCGCACTCAAAGTGTGGTCCCGGTCC
>JAPDOI010002077.1:0-74045 GCA_029168955.1 Aplectana chamaeleonis | reverse complement strand
ACTGCCTTTAAGTGTTCTATTTTTTCTGGTTTCGAATAAAATATGGCGATTGCATCCAGAAATAAAGAAGTTGGCAAAAACTTAATATTTACGTAACGAATGCGTAAAATGGATAGCACCCCGCCGACGTAATGTGCCAGAATCCCGATGAAACATACACTTGCATGAAATCAAATGCGTACATACATGAGTGAACACCAGTGGAATGAACCGCGATGGATGGTGTAGGCTTAAAAGTGCTTTGAGAGGACAATCTCGAAGCGATCACTCAGTCAGCCTTATAACAAGGGCGGGTCAATAATCTGGTTGCCTCGCTGCGGGCGCCGTTCGCAAATGCTCAAAACCAGCTGGGAGCAGAGTCGATGTGACTTTGTAAATTAGCGGGTCCAAAGAGATCAAACACGTTTAACTCCTAGGGTATAAAGCTACATCACTTCGACAGAATCATTCACTTCGACAGAACAGACTAACGAAAGAAAGCATTACAGAGCGACAAAGTTGACTTCTCTCCCCGGTACTCGTGTTTATTCGCAGCTTTGTTAAACGCAGTGTCACGATAATCTTCGATTTTGAGCTTAATCGCTGAATCGATTGTTTGACCTCTGGATAGAACTGAAATGACGGAGAAATCGAGAAAATCGCTCTAGAGATGCACCAAATCCTCTACTCACCCAATCTTTTTACTCTCGCTGGAACTGTTCGTTGTGACAATGAAATCTGTCGTGCACCCGCCCTTGCGATCCCTCTACTCTCTACTGCTCCGTCCTTTACTTCGGACCCAAACTAATACTGTTTTGTCTAAAATATTCTTCCACTTTTGATTAGCCCCATTTTTTACAAGTGACAACCAACGTGAACATGTTCATCCAGTCGGACAACTAGTCCAGGCCATAGAATAATGTCACTGAAATAAGACGTTTCAGGGCGTTTCAAGCCGTTTCTTCGTAACTTTAGTAACACTTGGGGGCCAACGCATTGTTTTGAGTAGAAAATTCGGGAGCGAAAATCATCGTGAACACTGCCTTTAAGTCTCGAATTTATCTTCATCTGGCCAGGATGGATGTTGTAGATCTCTTTCTCGATTGTACTACGCTAGAAGGTGAGCTAAACTTGAAGGCAGTGTTCGCGATAGATTGCACTGACGAGTACTACACGGTGTAAGGCAGATCTTGTGCTGGCCTAGCATGCTAGGCCAGAAAGAACAGGAAAGCCGATTTTTGGGGTTCGGATAGGTTCACATGTGCTTCATTTGACTTCTGAACATAGGGGAATTGAACGCTATGAAGGAATGATACTTATCAATGCAATAAAACGATGTAGCTGTCTCCACAGTACTTGAACCACCGAATTATCTGCAGTTCCCACAATCTACATAGGTCTTACAATTGTTAGCGTTGAGGAAAAGAGGCGGTCTGGGGATATGGGGCGTTTCGGGGATTTCAGTACGCCTGTTTGCGACTCTCCTTTCGTCCTTTCAGGTTTGTTTTCTGCCGTTATTTGACACTGAGAGCCTTAATTCCTCCTTGCCTACCATTTTACTGCAAAGTCACTGATAATGATACTTGTGAGCACTGCCTTTGAAGCTCAAATCGTCACCTCCAAAAAAAAGTCAGCCAGGCCGCAGTGATACACCAGAAGAATGAAAATGTCTTTAGATGACATAATCGCAGCTACATAGCTGCATGGATTAGGAACACACGCAGTCCTGCAACGACGCAAAATTGCAGACCGGGGATTCTTTGTTGATATCTTTCTCTTTATATTGCAATATTATTGCAAAAGTCTTATATTTTTCCACTTCTCCTCTCATTGCGGTGTTGTTTGTACCTTTTTTGTGATGTTTCCAATAAAACTTAATGGTTAAAAATAATAAGGTGATGGGAACTTGGCAAATTCCGAACGGGTTGGTCCCTCAACGACACAGGCGGTGTAGTGGTGGCGCGGTGTGGTGGCGCGCATAAGAGCGTCGTGCAGCTTCCCACTTCGCCCCTTGGAGTGCCTTAGAACTATTGGTGGCAGACATTTTGTTGTTTTTGCAGAGTCCCGCTGGTGTACAATTAGGGCCTCACTGTCATGTTCTCAGAACGATACGATTGGTGGGTGAAGCAAAAGAAGCTTTGACAATGCCACAATGGAAACGCATTACGCTCATTTCAATGAAGCAAATTAATGAGCAATCTCATTCGAGCCAAGCATGAATTCGATTGTATTTCTAATGTGACTAATCTACTATCAATCTAGTGTGATCGGACCTTCCCTTCCCAAACAAATGGAAAGTAGGTAGACATAAACGAGATCTTATCTTGTTTCTTGTGACTAGTTGAAGAATGAAGTGACGAAAAACAGCCATCGAGGCCATCAAGTAAGCCAGAAGAAGTATGCAGAAAATATTCAGAAACATATCAAGACGGCAGTGGGCGCAGTACATATTCTCCGACTTTTTTTTCTGGAAGGGCATTCGGCTAGTGTCTCCAGATTTTATTGGATAGTTTTGAGTGGTTTATGAGCAAATGACACATGTCGAAGGGGGCATGCATGTACAGAGGACAGAAAGCGAGCGGCGGCGAATTCGGCTTGTACTTCCACAAACCTGTCTTTATCTTTCTGCTAACTACCTCAAATAAATTACAACTCGTTTCTTGGCTCTCTGCTACTGGTAAATAAAGCGGTAAATCACTAGCGATCACATTGCATGAATTCAGAGGAAAATAGTTGAGAAGAAAACAAGCGAGAGGTAGATGAAGACTGCCAGCAAGGTGTAAGAGGTGAGGCAGGGAAAGCAGTAGAGAAAAAGTGCGAAGGTGTTAGGAGCTATCGCGTAATCGTTCACTGATTAATCTGATATCTCAGATTAAAGGCAGTGTTCACAATAAATTTCACTTCCGATATCTCCACACCTTACGGAAGGTCTGGTGCCCTATGTAGCAAGGCATGTTTAAAAAGGACACCAACGACGCGTTTTTGAGCAAAAATTGGCCCTCTCTTGTTTACGTTGATTTTTGAGCGTGGAGGAATTGACCGCTAGAAAGATGATACCTATCAGTGCAATGAAGCGATCATGTCAATTATCAGCACTGCCTTCACTTGATCATTCCTGTAATCTGAGTCTCCGTTTGTTAATTTTGAGAGGGCGGATCCGAGGCACCAGGCGTGTCTGGGGCACCAAAACGCTTGTTTTCAACCGTTATTTTGCCGCTCCTGGTTCGTTTTCTACCGTTCTTTGGACACTGGGAGCCTAGGATCCTTTTCGCCTATGATTTCACTATGGAAAGCCAACGAGGATGATCATCGTGAACGCTGCCTTTAATGTGCTCAGAAGGCGACAGAATATTGGCGAAAACACAAATGAGATTCACGCAGCATAGCACGCCACAGAATAGAATATCGGAGCACCCGAGAAAAGACCGGCTTTCTCCGTACCTTAAAGGCAAGGTCCGGTCAGATTTAGACAAAACCGAAATTCGGATTAGATAGATTGGGCTGGTCTAGCTGGACACCGTCCAAAATTTTCACAAACTCTAAGTCCGTATTTCTGGAGAAAACAGCCTGAAATTCAGGGATTACGGTATTCACAGCATGACAATCATGGCTGGAATGACCGATAATTACCCAGCACTTTTGAAGAATGCGTGGAGAACGGCTGAAATATGGACGATGGCCACACTTTTCTGACTTTTCTGGATCATCGGCTCACGGAAGTGGCTGGAATAACTTGAAGAAGACCGGTTTTAACGCAGTTTTCGCATGTTCCTTCGGACTACCTGTACCATGAGAACAGTTTCAGCCGAAAATCTCAGAATCGAAGTTCTGCCCGGACCCGGAATCCTATGGAAGCGTAGTGTTGGAACTTTCACTGAGTATTGTGGGACTCTGTTCCGGAGTTGACTTTTAGTTTATAAAATATTGAATTACGACAAGTGACTTAATAAACGAAAGGATTCTCAGAATTTCGCCAGGACCATATGCAGCTCAGATTAAGTCAGTTAGCGCAGAGTTTGAAGCGATCTCAAAAGCGTCGCTCCAAACTCTGCACTAACTAAGGTAAGGTGGTAACAAAGATAAGGTTGTTCGCGTTAGTCATTCTAACACAGACAGCAAATCTGAACTTGTGTCCAATGTACTGTTCCTTTTAGAGACAATCCTTACCTTTGCTAAGAAATGTTTTCGTTTTCAAACTTTCGGTGGAATACGGAGCGTTTTGAATGGACCAACAGTCACTATAGCGACCGTCTGAGCTTGAAGCTTCTTGGAACCAGTCAGCCGGGTCGATTAGCACTTACTAGTCTTATATTCTATAGCAATGGAAGTAGGACCTGGTGAGGTTGCGGACTCGTCCTAACACACGGTAGTTTGTTAGTGGTATCACTCATTTTTTTCGAAACAGCTGTGATAAATCGATGGGTCCGTGTTTTCACCGATATGACTACATATAAGGAAGCAATGAAAACAGGTTGAAATGTGAGAGTGGAAACAAAAACTCACCGAACAATCTCAGTTATGTATTTCGAAAAAATGAGTGATAGCACAATTAGACTAAAGTATGTTAGGAAGAGTCCGCAACCTCACTAGGTCCTATTTCCATTGCTAAAGACTATATACACCTTACATTTCCCGAGGGCCTTCATAAAATCATGTTGTGATAGCTGTAGGTATGATACACAGGATTTAATAGTCCGTTGTTCAAATCCCCTGAATGCTTCGGAGTTTCACAGGAGATTCCCATGAGTGGGCATTTTCATAACTCTGCGGAGAAAAAAGTGGTACACGAATGGCAATTTTCAGGGCGTTCAGAAAAATTGTCTAGGGTTGAGCCTAAAACTTTTTTCTAGGGGTATTTGAAAAATTCCGTCTGACCTGGTATAAATCTTCACAATGGGGGAAATTTCGCTGGCCAAAGGCAACTTTTGACGATTTTGAGAATGGTACGATGAATGCTTCTACATAGGGGTTTTTGTGCTGCTTAACCCAAATCTGTTGTCGGTTTGTCGATTTTCTTTGGATTACGGTATGTAACGGTAGGTGTACAGTAGCTCAGCCAGTGTCTCAGTTTTTACTCAAAATTTCTCTGTGAGTGTTATTCGGGACACCGAAAACGAAACTGCGGTCCAATTTTCGATTTTCAAGGTAAGTAACGCCAGTTAAAAGGTGCCTACCGTAACCTACAGTAACCCTAAGTCTGGTGAGGAATAGACCCCAGATTCGGGTTCAGCGCCTTAAATAACCCCCAGTTGCAAGTTTTGAGCCAAAACCGAAAAATTTTCTCTGAAGGCCCCAAAATACCCTACCTTTTTGTGAAGTAATTAAAATGCCATTTTTGGAATCCCTGCAGCCATTTAGGGAATTTTAAGCACGGGTCAATTATGTACTGTCGCACACCTACAGCAACAACAACATGGTATTCGGAACCGCCACGGGGAGTGTAAAGCAGTGCCAAGTTGGTCTGGCTAATAAAAATTGAAAAATGTTAACAAAACAATTTGTTATCGCGTATGGTTTGACCACTTTCCTTGTGAACAGAAGTTTCTTTTTTTCCCTGCTTTTCTTATGTAAAGTACATATCCAATAGAAAGACATGGGAAAGTGACATGGACATGAGACATATCGTCCATCACTGGATGAGGGATCGCCGCGACGCTGCTTGGCGGGAAAAATTGCGCGCGGGAAAACGAAGGGAGAGTGGCTATTGATCGCGCCATTTTTCCCGCCAAGCAGCGTCGCGGCGATCCTTCATCCAGTGATGGACGATAGAGTTCACGCAATCATTTTAGTCGGATGAATAGACGGGGCTGCGACGGTAGATCACCCCGTGCGAATCGAAACCCCATTCTCCAGTAAGGCCGCCAACCCCACATGGCCAGCCGCCTGGTCCATGCGTCAGACTGAACCGAAAACGGAAACCATAGGGATTTTCGTGTGTGTGCTAGAAGCGAAATCGTTCACCTTGGTTTTTTCAGCCATTTTCATCTAGATGATACTCGGAATTAATCTGCTAATCGGAGAGAACGAATGAAGATGGTACTTCTTTACTAGTCTCCATTTTATTGAACATAGTCTTCTTTTTATCAAAAACGATAGGCTTTATTTTATCAAAACGCAGCCTAGACTGAAACGCCACGAAAAAATTCTGCAAGATTATGAAAGGAGACGTCTACAGAGATCGGCTTGTCAAGGTGAAAAAGCCACTCAGCACCTGCTTGGGCATGATTGCCGAGTGGCTAGAATATGGAATTATTATTTACACGAATACACGGTCATGAGTCAATCATCGCGAAGCACGATTTCCTGACTTGAGATAACGGCCGCTACCAGCTACCAAAAAAGCCGCAATATCACATGACATTTGGGAAAAAAAATGCAAGCCGCGACGCAAAGCTCGAGCTATCGTCACTGAACCTTTTCAGACAGCCTGAACCTATGAGGATGAGCTGAAGCTCTACGGAGGGTGATGAGCACAAACGTACCGATCGTCTCAGGTACACTTGGTCAGCAAAGAGTATGTTCACACAAAATCACTCGGATCCGGTGGCCGAGCGTTGAAACTAATGAATTCACTTTGTCGCTGTCATGTCGCTGTCACTTTTTGTTGAAGGCAAGTTCCAATTTCTTAACCTTACGCTGACTTTTCGAAGTGAGTGAGTCGAACCCATGCAAATCGTCGGCAAAAAAAACAAGGAATAGATGAGCATTTGAACAGAAGATGCATACATACAGTCGGCATGGATCCTAAAGATACTTTGCGTTCCCCATTGAAGGTTGACGCAAACTCGGTTCACCTATGTCATAGCATATGGCACCGAGTTTGCGTCAACCTTCAATGGGAAACGCAAGTTATCACTAGGATCAATACCGACTGTATATTGCTGAACTGTCATGAATTATAGAAGAGATCGTTTACACTGCCAATCGATCAGGTGAA
This sequence comes from Aplectana chamaeleonis, assembly GCA_029168955.1. Classification (NCBI taxonomy): domain Eukaryota; kingdom Metazoa; phylum Nematoda; class Chromadorea; order Rhabditida; family Cosmocercidae; genus Aplectana; species Aplectana chamaeleonis. The sequence goes on along the minus strand of JAPDOI010002077.1, from coordinate 67,129 downwards.
GCAGAACACTTACGTCAAATTCGTCGTACATGAACCCTATTCGCTCGAAGACCCCGTGAGTCGTTCGAAGGAACTAATCACTCAAAATGTCCACTGATGGAAATAGACAAATTCGGAACAACGTATAGAGTTGGCGACCATAGCGTCATCCTCTGTTTAAAGGCAGTGTTCACGATGAAAAAAGTTTTCTAAATTCCACTAGGATTGGGTAGTGGAGGGGCTTACTGTAACGTTAACGTAGAAAGAACGCATGAAAACGAGCCAGGAAGAGCCCCAAAGGAGCCCGAAGTTGCAAATTCGAGCGCATTGAAAACCCTAAAGCGCATCACACGCGCCCCGACGTGAACAAATGAATGCTCGAGATCGTCAGATGAGCGATGATTTTCAATCATTAGCCCCGTTCTTCCCTTCATTCTCAGCTTGTCTCTTTACTCAGGTCAGCTCGCATAGATCGGCTGCAAAAGACGGAAGTTACAAGCCTCGGACAACTCGTCCACCATGTTTCCATAGCTCAATCTTTGAGGGACCATACCTGCGTTCACAGAAGGTCTTGTACGATTTCAGGGACATCATTGGAATCAGCATGGAGCCGTTTTCAAGATAGGCGGAGAAACAGAAAAACGATTTTCATCGTGAACACTGCCTTTAACACAAATCTAGTCCTCCCTTACTTTAGCGAGTAGTTCGCCAAGAATGTGAACATGATTGTGCGGAGATTCAACCTCCCTCTCCGTTTGGTATTCCGCTCTCCGCCAACGCTTCGTCAGCTCCTCACGTCCCCAAGACTGTACGAAGACAGATGTATGAGGAGAGGTTGCACTTACTGCACCGCTGATAGAAAAATATGCCAGATTCGAGGCGTGGTGTACAAAATTGAATGTGACGCTTGTGGAGAATTTTATATTGGCGAGTCAGGGAGGTCTTTACGATATCGGCTAGATGAACACATGAGGGCACTACGAACTCCTCAAACTTACCCAAACAGTGTCTTTTCAAAGCACAGGTTGACAAGACACCTACACGACAGTTTGCCTACCATGACAACGAGCATAATCGAGATGAACATTTCGGACACCGCCGAACGGAAAATACGAGAGGCATTGGAGATTGAACGGCTTTTACCGCCCATGAACAATCGGGAAGAGATGAGAGAGGCATTCAGATTGTTAACATCGCAAAGTGATTAGAGGATGATATCGACAACTGACCACACATTTGACCCGCCAACCAATTCAACCAACAAGGGTCATCTGCCATCTACGTGGGTTACGAGCCGGTCGCAGAAGTAACTAAAACCTTCCCCGCCCACCCACGCATGCGTTTGTGAATCCTTATCATCTCCTCATCTCTGCTGAATATGACGTGATGTAGTGTTACCTCAGGAGATTCTCGGCCCCGAGCCGCACCGAATAGGAATCGGAGCCGCCTGACAGTTCGGCTCGTTCTCCCAATCTCCGGGCTCTGTTCGGGCCAACCAGAATAGCCCGGACAGCAACAGCAGTAGCCCGGAATGCAACAGCAGTGGCCCGAATAGCAACAGGAGCCGAGTCGCAGATTGGAAAAACGAGCCGAACTGTCAGGCGGCTCGGGGCCGATAATCGCCTGAGACGAATTACAGTCGCCTGATGAGGGGTCTATGACCTGGGACGTTGCGGATGAAGGGATTTGGTGATTTATTTCTACGCAAGCGGATTCAGACTAAACTACCAACAATCGAAATTCGAATAGTCCGTTTCCCCATCCTCTCATACGAAATGCCTCTAGTAAATGTGTAATCTTTTCTACACAAGAAGAAGCATGTTCTAGTCGAGCGAATGATCGAGATGGGATCATTCGCCGTGCAGAACCACCGCTCAGCGAGGTTTCGATCGTAAGGGCAATCTGCCGCTGCGGTCCGTCCATTCACTAAACTAAATTTAACGAAGAGACCATACCTTAGCCAATGTCTACAATTCTGACTGCTCATGAGGCTGAACAAATCGAAATCAAAAAGTGGAAAACATAGCTAAGTGAAATCGAATATTCGAAAAAGTGGTTGAATAAGAATCCAAGGCTCTTCACTATACTCTTTACTGGTGAGCTTTCGCCAATAATGGCATCATCAGACCTTGAAAAATAATACAATATGCTCAACCTAGGTGTGCAAAACATCAAAGCTTAACTACATACATACCGGCTACAGACACTGAAACGACCGGAGGCTGGTTCGAGCGAGCTAAACACAGTTGCAATAGTGTTGAAATAGAGGATGAGTGTGAAAAAAAGAAACCCACCCCTTTTTGCGTGCAAGTGTGCTTAAAACTAACCCCCGTGATGGAAAGGGCCATTAGCGAGCGCGCGATATCACAGTATCAATCTCAGCAGGTCATTCAGTTCTTCCTTTGCGTTGATTTCTGGTTGAACACGTTGGATTTCTCTCGCCTCCATTATTTTTCTCTCCAGCGGCCGTATCAGGTGTTTATGGAGAACAGTCACTTTGAAAGCAGGAGCATCTTCGTCCAAGTGTCTGCTCGTACGGTGCCTTGAGAAACTACTGTTGGGGTAGGCGGCGGGGTTGGAGAGTGCTCTGCGATGCTCATCTAGTCGGAACTTTAGAGGTCTCATCGTCTCGCCCACATAACTTTCTCCGCATCCTCGACATCGTACCAGGTATACTGCACCTCGGAGTTCACAAATTTGTTCTGAGAGACAGTATCGGCATGACTGCGCCTGGCGCTTTTCTCATACATTCTTGTAGATGTAAGGAGATCCTTCAGTGTTGGCGGTGATCTGAATACCAAACGGATAGGCAGCTTGCAATCTTTGACAGCGCGATTGACCTCACGAGCTACTTCATCATTGACGAATGGTAGTGCGAGGGTTATCCCATCAGGCGCTCTGTATGGGACCCATGTGTTGAGATTTTCCGGCGAATATCCAATGCTAAAAAGAATGTCTTCCACCTTAGCATCAACAGTAGGATCCACTAACGATCCAAGCCTTTCCTCGGTCTTCAGTAAATTCCGAACAACGTTCGCCTTGACATAAATCGGATGAGCACTTCTCGAGTGCACCAATATGTTCGATGAGGCCGCTTTTTTAAACCACACATATTCCTTTCGGCTTTCAACGATGCGAATCTTCGTGTTGAGGAATGGCAGGAAACCATCCCTATCTGGATTTTCTACCGTGAAAGCTATGTTAGTGTCCTGTGTATTGAGTCGATCCAGCGCCGCATTCAAATCCTCTTCTGTCGTTGCAATCACAAATACGTCATCGATTTAGCGTTTGTAGTATATAATACTACCGGTCAGGGGACGCTCTTTCGATATGATCAAGGAATATGATTGCCAATACAGGAGCTATACGATTTCCATTGCTAATCCACGTTTCTGCCGGTACATCTTATTGTCGAAACAGAAGATGCTGCACTGCAGGGTGACTTCGATGAGATTCTTGACTTCTGCTACGGTGAACCCCATCATCGAAACTTCCTGTCAATTCTCTTCGAGGAGTCGTAGCACAGCTTCGATGGCATTTGCGTTGTTGACGTTGGTATAAAGGGATACCACATCGAAGCTGGCGTATGCGGCCGAACTGGGTACTGGACATTGACGAAGCGTGGAAAGGAACTCGTCAACGTTGACTTGATTTCGACAAGATGTTGATTTCGACAAATTTGAAACCTCGCCCATCCAAGAAAGAATGATCTCCAGGTTACACGGAGAGTCAGTCATTCTAGAATGAACCCTGATTTGTCTGAGATTACCACATATGAATATTCGTTGTAGACGCCTCGCACAATCAACGCACGCTCTTCATGGGCCACGTGACGTCCAAAACTGCCATAGGCAGCTAGAACGAGTTCACACTTCCATCCCGGATAGCTGCGACAGCATGTTTTGAGTATGAGAGGTTAGCCCACAATAGATACTCATGGTTATGCTGCAACCACAACGCACGGCGATCACACCTAAAAGGGTCCTTTAAAGGTACACCCACAATTTTTTTTCTAGATTTTGTTTTTGTCTCGGAGATAATCGAACGCGACAGTAGTGGTAAGCTACAAGCTATAAAACGGCGAAATTCACTTGGTCCCTACGCGTGCTAGTGCGGAGCGGAGGTTAGAGAGAGTGAGAGAGCGCATGACATACGGAGGGAGCAGAATCGCGCTCGCCGGTCGCGCTTCGAATGATGTGAATTACAACGTTTTATAGAGGGTACATGACACGCGTAGAAGTACAGCCAGCGCGCTGATGCTCTGCTTTCGTGATAGCGCGCTGGCGAAAACGCGGTGGGTATGTGTCATAGCATGTGCACCGAGCTTGCGCCAACGCACAGTAAGGTGCGCAAAGTATCCGTGCGATCCGTGCCGACCATCGATTGAGTGATTTCGCTCACCAGCGCAGGTTCGTTGCTAACGACGATACAGTCCATCTCTATAGCAAAATTTGGTTGGTTCAAATGTGTGCATGAGAGAAGCAGGGGGAAAAGCCAGCGAGGGAGTGGGGTTCTGAAGGTGTGAGCAGCGTAAACGCGTACGCGATGGAGTCAAACACGCTTCCCTTCAGGATAGAGCGTATCTACGTGCCTCGGGAACATTCAGTGTGCAAATGCGGAATGTCTGACGCGGATAATATCAGGATACCATGCCATGTTGGGATGATTATGAAGCTAGAGCTTGTTAGCCTGGAGATTCGCCAATTTTCAATAGGTAAGCGGCGGCATGGGTATAATTTGTGAGTGCAATGTCAGTTAAAGTGCAGGAAATTGAAGGAAGGCGAGGACAAACATTGATACACGCTATTACACTAACTCGTAATTGACTACCTTTATACTGCTGCCTTTTGAGGACTCCCAGCTAATAGAATGAGAACAGAGATCGATATTTTTCATGAATATGTGAGTGTTTCTATATACACATAGAGTGCTTGGTTTGTTGGCTTAATATTATTCGTCCTCTACCGGAAATTTCATTGCGCTTCTTACATTTCGCAACTTCTCACTCACACGGAAAGGATACTTGGACAAAGTGGTCATTCAAAATTAAATATAGGTTTCTTTCAAAACTTTTGACGCAGAACTCGAATTTCCCCTTCGTAACTGCTACAATGCTCTCTTAACGGAGTTGTGAGCGTTTTCAACAGGGGTGTGCGTTAATGAAAATTTTTTTTCGTTAACCGTTAGTCGTTAATTTTTGAAAAAAACCGCGTTAATCCGTTAATGCGTTAACACGCTAATTTTGCATTTCGTTAACAATTTTGAAAACATTACCTGACCACCACGAAAATCGATAAATAACCAGACGTCCCAAAAAAACATGAAACACGTTCCATACCAAACACCGCAGTCAGTACACTCCAAACTTGGAAATCATCTTCATGGATTATTAATACTATCAGCCAGAACAATAAACGAATACTCTTCAAGAATAGGAATCCTGACATGCAAAAAAGCATAGATGGATGGAACATTAAGGAAATAAAAATTAACGTGATTTCGGGACTTTTTCGTTAACCGTTAATTGTTAATTTTTGAAAAGAAAACGCGTTAACCCGTTAATGCGTTAACACGTTAACGTTATTAACGCACAGCCCTGGTTTTCAAAACGTCGCGAGTACGTACCCTCTCTTTCGGAAGGGAATTTTCTGCTGTCGATCGCGTGCGTGTGCGCGCGTATGCTGCGTCTCCTTCGCCCCATGCTTTCTCGTTGTCTCTCCTCGCCGCTAAACACACGCACGTAAAGGAAGAAACTATATTTACCCTCGAAATGGAGGATAAAGGTAACCATCAAGCAATTTTTAAGGTTTTTTCAAGAAAGTTTCCGGATTTGGCTCAAAACTCAGTGTGTTAGGGTTACCCAGGGAGCTAAACGCGAATCCGGGGCCCGTTTGTCGATATATCAAAGTGTCATTCATACTCCTCACATCCCTCTTCGTCAGAGTGAACCCCGCGGGCGGAGGGGTGATTCTAAATGAATTTTCTTCCCTCCTGCGCCTCCCGCTCCTCTAGTAAAGTATTAATGATCCAGCGGCATGGCGGAGCGAAAAGGGCGGTGCCGGTCACTCGGAATTCAAGTGAAAAAAAGAATGATACCGCTCTGAGAGATAGATGTTTTCAGTGAAGTTCTTAAGTAAACAATAACTGAAAACGCTGTCGGATATAGGAAAAAATTTCTTTTTTAATACATGAATCTTGGGTTGAATCCTCCGAGAGGCACCGCCGTGGCGGGGCGGGAGGCGTGAAAGGGTAGAAATTTCTTTCATACTTACCTCTCCGCACGCGCGGGCCGCTCTAGCATAGAGGGAATGAGGAGTATGAATGGCCCCTGAGTGTTACTGCAGTTCACTGTGGCTACGATGTCATTCAGCTGGATGAAGGTAGGGCTCACTATGGGTTTCTGGATTCTTTTGTAGAGACGTAAGCTTTTGGTCCCTCTAAGAAGAAAATGGAAGAAAGCAAGGCGGAAAACGGCCAGGAAGTAGGTGAAAATTTTGCGGTTTACATGACCTATAGGAACTCTCCACCCACGTTGCATAACAGTTGTCCACCGTTCGTTTCACCAAAGGAACAGTTGCAGGATTTTTGAATACTTTTCATTTCGAAAAATTCTGATGTCCAAGCATGCGCATTAAAACCAACTTATTTTCAAAGAGTTCTCGGTACAAGGAACAGAATTCAAAATCCCTTGCCTATGAAGTTTGGAGTGGAAAACCAATTCCGGCGTTTGGATTTTCAAAAATCCGCACTACGCCAAACACACCAAACAGGCGCATTTGAGTATTTTAGAGCTTTTTTCAGACAGCTTTCTCTCCGATATTCGGAACTTTGTGAGGGATTTTCCTCTCCGTCCTCCTCATCGTGTATTTGGATAGGCAAAATATTGAAAAGTAAATTACGGGTTTTAATTTGTAAACTGATTGATGTAAGCTAAACATTCTAACAACAAGGGAAAATGGAGGCAAAGCGCAGATAACTCCGTTCGGAGATCTGTTCTGCGGCTATGGAAGGAAAATTCGACTCCAGCGTCAGAAGACGGTCCTCAAAGCCTACATTTCGTTTTGAACGGCTATTTTGTCTAATTATCATTTCCTTGTTAAGCAAATGCCGGCCTACTCACAGCGAGAAAAGTGAGTTGATAGCATCCGGAAAATCCCCTCCCTATACAGTCCGAACGCAGTAAGTAGAGTGGTCCTATCCGAATTCAACTGCGTTAGTTTGTGACTAGACCTGCCTAATCATAGCTAATCATCTGTGTTTGTCAAACCAGAACGGAGTCTAAAACCAGTGTTTTAAGGGTACGGGTGGGCTCAAATTACCAGTGTATCATGGATGGCAGAACTGCCACATAACATTGACTATCAAATGAGTTGCGACATGAAAATGAGCAATTATGTTCCTGATAAGATATGCCTTCCTCTAGAAAAATGATGAAAACGATTAAAAAAAGCATAGAACGGCAAAAGAATCTTCCAGCTAATGTGCAGAGGGATATCATGTAAAGGAATCATCTGGATTTGACACAAATGAGCAGCAACAGAGGGCCAGCAACAAGAAGTACGTCCCTTCACCCTTCCTCTATTATTATTAAAAAGGATGCATGTCACTCCCTAATATTCTATTAATATGGAGGTAGAGGAGTAAACAAAAAGGTCGGACGTCGTGAGAGATACGACAACTGAATGAGGGCGGAGCGAGCCTTGTGCTTTTTTATAACCGGAAAGCAGGTTTTCTTGAACCTATTCCAATCTGCTGTCAAATATAAGAGTCTGCTACATACTTGAGTGAAGATCTCCAAATGATCAGTTCGAACATTTCATAACGCCTAAAATGAATCACCGCGGGGGCCGATCTATGGTAGAAATATCGGGATATTCGGGATGCGGCTGCAATGGCTCGAGGAAATATGGAGAGTTTGGGGAGGTTCCGGGGCCACATAGCTCGATGTTTCTACCATTATAAGCAACGTGCACACGGAGCTTCTTTCGATTTCGCTTCTTTCGATTTCCAGCTCTCAGCTGTACAGCTGCTCCTGATTAAGGCCGATCGTAAACTGCGAAATCTTTGAGTTCTGCCTTCAAAAAGTTATAATCATCGGCAGCTGAAAATCGAAGAGCTCCGAAATTGCAAAGGTGGATCCTTTACTCGAAGGCACTCCAAAATTATATAGATTTTATGCCATAAATCGAAAGTTTGGAGTTGTTAGTATATATAATCTGACAGAAAAAACCCACAAAAATTCTCTGAAAAAAGGAAATGTTACTGAATTGGAGTTCAAGTGGACGAGATACACCGCAGCATGTCCTCTCGGTTGAAATAGCGGAGCTAGCGACAAATTGGCTGAAATAGCAAAGGCACTATGCTCTTACAGCCTGTACTAGAACGCTTACGTTGTTGAAAGCATGAAAACTAACCAAGTGACGGTATTCGAGCAACCAATTTAGCTAAGTCCGTATTGAGGGCGGGATCGCAAAACGAATGGGCGGCGACTGCAGGTTTTGGTATTCTAATATTGTTCAAATACGGTAATTTACAACATTGTTGCAAAGTTCGGAACTTTGTTCGAAAAATTCCAAAGTTACATAAGCTCCTAAAAATCTTGCTTTTGTTGCGAACAACAAAAAGAGGAAAAAAATAGAAAATTTCCCTAGGAAAAGGAGGGGTCTGAATGAGAGGGCTTTGATTTTTCTACCTTCGCTGACAAGAGTGCTCATAAATGTGAAAGCCAAACTGAGGTAAGCAGGCATCTCGTAACATCCGTTGCAAAACTCACAAAGAGAAGATAGTTACAGTTGACCGCAATGTTAAAAGGACATGGTGCGGTTGCGGACTCGCACTAAAACTACGGTAGAATCTGGCACTTTGCCAGATTTCGTCATCGATCGGCGCCACAGCTGATATTCTTGGGAGCAGAGAGACGACGGTTGGCGCCGATCGATGACGAAATCTGGCGAAGTGCCAAATTCTATTGTAATTTAGTGCGCGTCCGCAACTGCACCATGTCCTTTTAGCATTGCGGTCAACTGTAAATTGTATAGAGGTGGAGGTCTTCAGTGCGATGGTCGCTCACTTCACATTAGAGGTTTTTCATAGACACGCGAAAGTTGAAGATTCTGCACCATACTTGGCTCTATTGATGCCCTCTCGGTTTGTTTGCTTCCTTTCCATTTGGCAAAACAAGTTTTTTGCTAGGATTCGGCAGCCTGATCGGCAACGTGGCCTATACAGGTGCTTAGAGCTCTAACAAGGGAAGTATAAAAAGCGTAGGTCGGATCTGCCAAAACGACTAGTATGGTTAGTACTATCTCTTCTGGCTCAATAGTAAAAATGCGCAGTATCCCGCCGCGAGCCGCAGGTTTAAAAAAGTTATGAGCATTTTTTAAGCCTGGCGAAAAGGCAAGGGTACCCATCCGGCATTTTTTGGAGTTTCGAAAAATTTCCTCGGATTTAGCTCAAAAGTTGTATTTAGGGGTAATCTAGGGTGGTGAACACGAATCTGGAGTCCATTTGTCGAAATTTTGAGGTTTACTGTAGGTTACGGTAGGTAACATGTCATTTAGGGGTCAAAACCCCCCTTAGTATTTTGAAAATCGACAAACGGACGTTAAATTCGTATTCTCCACCCCGATTAACCCCGTCTACAAATTTTGAGGAAAATCTGAGATTTTGACCAAACTACCGTATACCCTCCGTAATCTACCGTAATCTTCAAAAAATCGATAAACGGACTCCAGATTCGTGTTTAGCACTCCAAATAACCCTCAGCAAACGATTTTGAGACATATCTATCGTAGAAAACCGGAAATCTCGAAAGTGGCCTTTTTCCCTCGAAATTTTCCCCGGTTGGGAAGCTTCAAACGAAACGAGCCGAAAACTTTTGAAAAGCGACTATTAAATCACAGAATCGTGATCAGCGCCCCAAAAAACCCCCCTAGGAGAATTTTAAGTCAAATCTGGTACATTTTTTTAAAACGCTTTTAGAGCCCTCAATTAGTAGAAATAAGCGCCCAACCGAAAAACAGTACAAGTCCAATACGCTGTCAGTCTGGACAAAGTACGGAAAATGTGCGTTCACCCAAAATTTGCTCAGGGTGGTAGTTTTGGGTGCTGAGCACATTTATGAGGTCCGTTTCCGGAATTTCCGAAGAATAACGCGCTTTTTGGAAGGTACAAAAAGCACAAAAAATGAGCTTTTTAAGCTTGTAACTTCTTGGAACCTGCGGCTCGCGGCGGGATACTGACTGCGCTATTTTACTATTGAGCCACAAGAGATACTAACGACACTAGTCGTTTTGGCAGATCCGACCTACGCTTTGTATACTTCCCTTGTAAGTCCTGTCTAATGCGGCAAAGTTTGAGAAAATTTTGACTCTTCAAAATTGTATTTAAAAGTTACACTTAGCCGGCACGGATAACACTGGAACTTTGCGTTCCCTGTTGTGTGTTGGTGCAAACTCGGTGCACGTAACGCTCTGTGCCGACATGGACAATTTTTCATTGGGGAACTGGGACCCTTTTTCTCCTTTCACTCCTGGTTAAGCCTTTTATTAGCAATAAACTGAAAATGTTTCAAAATCGTTGGAGATTGTTCAAAACCTCAAAACGATTCTGAAACCTTATTCCGATCTAACTCGAACCTCACAAAAGTTTACCCATAAGTTGAAAACGTGCGCTGAAAGAATTTTTAAATTTTTGAGAAGTTTCCTGGACATATCAATATTCTACAAGCTTTCTAAAATGTTCTAGACCTTTCTTGAACATGCAAAATTTCAATGAGACGAACACTGAGGATCTGAATGTTACATGCAGAGTACTTTTGAAGAGTACCTGGCACTTGACGGGCAGTTAATAGCTTTGGTTACCCAGTACACACTGTTTGCCTATTTTGACCTCATACTTGGTATTGCTGAGCTCCATTCGGAGGAGGTTGAGAGATAGGGCCGGCGGGTGTTCAAGAACAGGAAATACAGTGTGTGACAGCAAGAGTATAATGACGAGTCCACTTTGTCTTTAGTTTGCGTAGTGGAAAATCACAAAGGTGACAGAACATTTCGTAGGCAGCGCTAGGACACGACGAGAAAGTCAATTCCAGTGACCAAATCAGCAAGATCATCTTATCTGCTTTACGTAGCCACATATACTTTCAGGTTTCTCCTCTGTTGTTTTCCTGATAGATTCAGGAATAAGTTTTATTTTCAAGAGTATCCGTCATCGTGTAGGTCCCTCAGCGTTTGAAAGCGGCTCTCACCGTTCTCAATTAGAAGCTCTGCCCGAAAAAATGATTCTGTGGACAGTTTTTTTAAATAATTGTTTTTTTGTGAATGGCGCTGCCTCTCAATTGTGTGTCTGAGGGGAATAGTATGAAAATATAAAAAAGACTCGAAGAGGGTTGAGCAAACAACTGAATTACCTTGTCTTTTCTTTTAGAAGTACATGCATGGTTCCCGTTTTCATTTTAGTCTGACGCATGGACCACGCGGTTCCGCCGTGCGGGGTTGGCGGCCTCACTGGAGAATGGGGTTTCGATTCTCGCGCGGTGATCTACCGTCGCACCCCCGTCCATTCACCACACTAAAATGGTTGCGCGAACTCTACATATGTCTATTTTTGGGGTCTTTTCGGATGTACTTCTAATAGAGGTGTACATCAAATAGAAGCTGCACTTCTATTTTTCAGACTTGTTTTGGGTATTTTCACAGTGAAGATCTTTCTCGAAAAATAATGAATTTCGCGATTAACAACCAAGAAAAGTCAGTTTTCCAAGTGCGATTAAGAACTATAGAAAAAGACTAGAAGAGAGTTGAGCTAAAAGTGAAATACCTTGTTTCTTTTAAGGAGTAAACACATGTCAATCTATTCTTCGGGCCGCTTGTTAGGTGTGCTTCTAATAGAGGTGAACTTCCAATAGAGCATAGCTCATACTTCAGGAACTTCAGAAAGAAAGTGTACTTCTATTTTTAGTCCCGTCTTTTTCTCTGTCAAACCCATGCGACTCGCCTCGACCGAAACGGCTTTTGGGTAATTGAACCGACGTAGACGTTGACATCTGAATCCTACCCACGGAATGCGTCGTATACTTCCCTTGTCCAACTGGACGCGAGTCTTTTGGAAGGTGGACGCGACGAGAATTTCGAACCAAAACAATTTTGCTCTACTAAATGCTCAAATGTCGTCGAAATCGCGACAATTTCACCAAAGTCGCGAATTTGGCGATAAATTCACAAAAATGAGTCACCGATAGGGACAAGGTGAAATTAGCGCTACGAGGGAAAAGTGGGCGTAACAGGCGACGTCCCGGTAGGCAACACACGGACGGTTGCCAGAGTTAGTGTACTTCAAATAGGAGTGTACTTCTAATAAAGGAAATATGGTACACATATGTGTTTGACAAAAGTTGAAGGGTGCACTTAACACAAATCCTTATGCCGACTCTCACTCTGAGAGAATCTTTCGCGCTAGCACCGTGATGTTCCCGCGATCCGCGATGGTACGGTGATCGCTCCCCCCCCCCGGCCCCGCGCTCTCATGCTGTGCAGATTTGTATAGCAGCGCGAAATACGGCACGAGCAATACTTATAGCTTCGCGTTGATCTGATAGACAACACTCGTTCGGCCGAAAAACCGAGAGGGCATGGAAGCGGTACCATCAGGGGTGGAAGCTGGCCGAACCTCGCGATCGTCCCGCGATAGTCCCGGGTTCGGTTTATCGCGCTTCCGCGATATAACACCCCGAATACATCAATTTATTGATTTGATACGCTATCAGGTTGAAACTGGTAAAGTCTCACGATCGTCCCACGACAGCCCCTGGCTCGATTCCTCGCGGTCCCGCGGTGGAGCATGGCGGGAGAATCGATGAACGAACGCGGTACGTTCTCGGTTTGAGAGTGGCAGAATCCCGCGATCGTTGCCAAATAGCCCCATGCTAGTATCCCCTCGGCCCCTACCGGAAACCGAGGCGATTCTATCCGTGAACGATCGCGGGGGATTCCCTCAGAGCATCACTGGCACAATGTCGCTTTTTTGCAGCGTCCTAGGCAGACATAACAACGAAGCGAGCCTAAAGTCTTCGGTAGACCCGACGTAGATCCAGCACTAACCTCGAAGGCGTTGAAAATTGCCGAACTCGTTGGTAAGGGGCTGTCATTTAATGATATGTAGACCGTAGCGGATTTTACGTACAAAGTCTGCAACGATGGCTAAGGAATGCACGAAAACTTCTGAACCGTATCATCCTGAAATCAGGATGAGCATCTTCAAGCGCGTAAACAAAAAGCTGTAAAGAGATACAGGCCCATCGAATATTTAGCCAAATAAATTGACCAGATGCAATGCTTTGCGGTGCAAGCGATGATCTACCGCCGCGACTCTGTCCAATCACTCGACAGAATTCGGCGAAGGAACAATACATAACTATGCAAACGCAAAGGTGCATGCTAGAGAATTCTGATAGTGCACAGAATACATCAATGGAGCGAGGACCAGATGAGAGAGAAAGCAGAAAGGCACCGATGGGCGGGCTAATCAATGAGAAATTGAATTAAATGCTGGGGTGCGTTCCAAGAAGTTTTCCATGGGAGGAAAAATGGGTCTGCTAAGATATGACGAATGATAGGCCGAAAGACATGTTCATTTCAGGTGGCCTCATAAACTATCATTGGTTGGTATCACTATCAAATATGATTCCCTCCCGTGGAAATGTTCTTGGAAGGAACCCGAGGTCGTCATTAGACATAAAGAGTAGTCATTTACTCTACATTAATGCATGATCTCAGCAACAGAAAAGGCGTGAAGGGAATAAGCGAAACTTTGGACACGCCGTCAGCGGATACATAGAGGTAACTACAAACGCAGACTTTGGTCTATCTTTGAATCTGCTTTGAGGATCACGCCGTCCTAAGAATACTAACAGCTGAAGTTCAAAGTGATTAGACGTTACATAATTGGAAATTGAAAATAACTCATTAGAACTCGAGGTGATACGATAGCGCGAGTCTGGCTTGCAACTTGTGTGGCACATATCATCCGTTTAGCCCAATCCGATCGGTTCACGACTAATTTTAGACCCAATTCACACATCCCGAAAGGACTACAGATGTTTACGGCGCCTACAACCCTAAGGATCGATGATTGGAGTGTTTTCAACATAGAGTCCCCTTATAATTTTTTTGTAACGAATGGACGGAGCTGCGATGGTAGATTGCCGCACGCGATCGAATCCTGTTTACCGAAACGCAGCACGGCCAGCTCCAATCGTCGAGCTTGATCCACTCAGAAGACTAAATTCGTTAAACAGACCCTAAGTGCCCGCGCTGAGCTGATGACAAGTAGACTCTTTAGTACGGTTAAGAATAGTGTATCGTCAAGCCCGCAAAGGCTGAGCCGGGCGGCGCTGAGTTGAAGCGGAAGTGGCGCGGCCGCAAAGCGTGTACCAGATTAACCCCCACAGTTATTCAAGTGATTTCGCCAGCCTAGGGCCCGTGAATCTTAGGAAAAAGAAGTGAAAATAGTTACGGATATGGGCAGCAGGCTCGCAGAATCACTTGCGGCACACCAATCTTACACAGGCCGCGCTGCGCGCCCGCGCAGCCCCCGCTTCGAAACAGAGCAGCCCGGCTCAGTCATTGCAGGCTTGACGGTACGTATGGTATGATAGCCGTGACTGGAAAAGAATTGGCTGCTGAGGAGATGTTCAGAGTCGTACACGCAACGACGCTTGAAATCCGTTTATAATAAAACGTAAACGGATTGTTTGTTTTTCTTCTTCTATGCCCTACAGGCTGTTAGGGTGTAACCGCTTATTGGCTAAAAGAAAATTTCAAATAAACAATTATAATTAGTCAGAATTATAAGAATCAGTTTATTCAAATGCAATTAAAGTTATTTAATTATAGTTAATTATAGTTGTTGAAAAACTGCTCGAGGATTTTCAAAACACTCTTACTGGTGAGATTTAACCAACAGTGGCAATATTGGACCTTGAAAATATTACAAATGTTCGAAAAAGGTGTGAAAAACATCAAAGTTAAATACATACTGGCTGCAGACACTTTGAGCGGTCGAGCGGTAGCTTGAGCGAGCTAAACACAGGTGCGATTGCGTTGGAATTAAGGATGAGGAGCAGACGCTGGAAACCAACACCTGGTGTGTGCAAGTGTGCTTAGAATTACCCCCGAGATGGAAATAGCCGCGAGCGGGTCCGCGATGTCACAGTAGCAGTTTCAAGAGATCAATTATAGGTAATTAAATGAATTAATTTGTTAATTGAGTCGCAGAAGAAGAAAACGTACAGAAGAAATGCGCCGGCTGCAAGAAGACCGGACGTGCGACTAAAAACGGATTCATAAGGCCGGAATCATACTTCAAGAAACGAGCGACGTGACGCAATCTTTATTCTGAATGTCGACCAAAATTCGATACGCCTGATTTGCGCTGTGCCTGGTCGCGGAAAGTATGATCCCGCTCGATACGGAATCAGAACGATCCCTACATCACCAAATTGAAGAGTGTGAAGAAAGTGAACATCAGCTGAATGATGTTCTCCAGCAAGTTCTGTGATTTTTCACAAAGTTTTATTTTTGTTAGGAGTTCTTTCAATTCGAGAATAACTTCTCTCCGCAATATGTTTTGCTTGTGAGGCTCAACAAAATGAACGATCGTCGAGAAAAACTTAAACGAAAAAAAAACTGTATACTTTCCCCAGACATTGAGAATGTCCATGGAACTTTACGTGAAATATAATTTGAAAAAATATGGGCAAAAAGCACTGGAACCACTGGTCTTTCGAGTATTACTGAGGCACGCCCTGTCAACGAGTAGCACGAGTGACGGCAGCTGACAATAGAATTGAATGAATGGCTTGTGAGAAAGAATAATTGTAGTCAACAGAAGGATTGAGGCGACGAACGTATCGGTATTTCAAAGCATGATATTTGAAATGAGCTCACAAGGGATTGATGTAAAACTCGGGCTGCGGTGTCATGCCGATGAAAAAGATGGAGGAGAGAAGTTAAAGGCATCGTGCGCGCTGAAAACCGAATTCCTGTTTTTGTGTTAAATCGTTAAAGTGGGCCTTGATAAGGCCATTCACGAAGTCTGTAGTCTCGAAATCGAACCAAAATGGAGTTATCTCTAGTTCAAAACGTCTTTCTGGGTTTGATGGTTGGCCTTTGGGTCGATCATCTGTTACATCCGTTCGCCTAATGGGAAACGAAAGGAATTAATCAAAAAGTGATATAGTAAAAATGCGTGGAAGTTGATGAAATATATCATATGATTACGTCATGAATGCCTTTTCTGCACATATCGGACAACCTTTTCTCCCTTGAAAATCAGCTGAAAGAAAGATGAACGGGATTTGATCGGGAGATCACGGGTCAACACAGCGATTCGCAGCGATCAACACTTCCACTCTCATATGCGTCGATTGGTTGAATGGGGTCTGAAAACGAAGAAACAGTGGTCCAGAAAAGCAGTTTTCAATAACTTCTTAGCGGTTTTTTGAATGTGGCTGTTGTGTTAGGCACTAAAGCTTCTTAAATCTAGTGAAAACTCAGAAACAAACTTCATCGTGAACGATGCCTTTAAAGGCAGTGTTCACGATAAAAATCGTTTTTCTGTTTTCCGCCTATCTTGCAAACGGTCCCATGCTGATTCCAATGATGTCTCTGAAATAGTAAAGACCTTCTGTGAACGGAGTTGTGGTCCCTCAAAAATTGAGCTAAGGAAACATGTTGGACGAGTTGTCCGAGGCTTGTAACTGCCGTCTTTTGCATCCGATGTATGCGAGCTGACCTGAGTAAAGAGAGAAGTTGAGAATGAAGAGAAGAACGGGGCTAATGAGTGGAAATCATCGCTCATCTCACAATTTCGAGCATTCATTTCTTGACGTCGGTGGGCGTGTGTTGCGCTTTTGGGGTTAGCCTTGCGCTCGAATCGGCAACTTCGGGCTCCTTTGGAGCTTTTCCTGGCTCGTTTTCATGCGTTCTTTCGACGTCAACGTTACAGTGTGCCCCTCCACTACCAATTCCTAGTGGAAACTGAAACACATTTTTTATCGCGAACACTGCCTTTAAAGAGCAACATATGTCTTGTGTGAAGAGGGAATGAGCCAGTGGTAAGTTTCAAAAGCATTGCCTATTCCACAAGTTTTGTACAGAAAATAGGAACAAATCTAGCGGAACCACTAGTATTCACTCCTTATTTTCTTTGCAGTTCAGCAAAACGGACGGCGCTGCATGAAGAATTGCCGAAAAGCTGAATTAGGGCGGGAATGAGGATTTGGTGGCCGAATGGCGGTAAAGTGCTCGCTCGGAAACCGATAATGTTGCCGATTATGACGTGCATACCTAGTTAGAAGGTACCAGATGAGCATAAGGACCTCCCTGAATCCTTGCCAATACGATTTAGATACTTCATGTTTTAGGGATGCTCTGGTGGGAGGAACGCAGACAAAAGCACTAGCGCAAAAAGCAGAACCATTGCAAACATTTTGCATTTAACTGCACCAAACACACGAAATAGACGTGGGGGCGGGATACCAATACATTAGCAGGCTTCGACAATTTTAACCTAGAGGATAAAAGCATTATGAAATCTTCTTGCTATAGTGCTTCTCTGGGCCAAATTCCGGTCCGCAATTGCGTCTCGGCACGCTTTGCAGCCGCACGCGCTCGAGTCGGTCGAGTTTCCAGCGCCAAAGCCGACACGATCGGGCTTTTTTTATACAGTTTTCTCCAATTTTTCTTAGTTTCCAGTTTCCAAAACCAACCTAGAGTAAACGGATCGGCGGATGCGGCGCTGGAAACTCTTCCGACTTGGGAGCGTGCGGCCGCAAAGCGTGTCGAGACGCAATTGCGGACCGGAATTTGGCCCAGAGAAGCACAGTATTTTCTTCGATTTCGCAGGCTTACCTGCCCAAAAACACAGATATTGGACACAGTTTTCATCTTGAACATTTCCTACAAAACTAGAACAACTGAACCATAGAACGATTTCAACTTGCCGAAGGTCGAACGAATTTGAGAGCAAGCAATTAGATTTTTTTATACCGACTGGGTAAGCTAACAAATTAAGTCTATTTTTGAAAAAAAAATGAATAAGTACGTTCAATTTATATATTTTCGAAAATTTGAAACTGATCGTGTTTCGTAGAGGAGCCAAGAACACACTGAGGCCCCGGTCAGAGTTGGTGTTATTTGCATCTGTAAGGCCCCGGTCAGACTTCGTCGAAAAACCTGCTGAGTCCGACTGAGTCCGGGGTGGAAAAACCTGCTGAGTCCCACTGAGTCCGGTTGCCCCCAGCACCAACCAGCTCCTCTGCGAAACACGCAATTGATAGTGACGATTATCACCTCAGCTGTGAATCGGAACGTGTTTGGTGGCTGATTTTTCTTGTTTTCAACATGTCTGAATCTGAGTTCCGTATCAGCAGCAGGTGGGGCAGAGCGCAGACGACGAGAGTCGAGATGCGGCGGGACTCGGCAGGTCGCAGTCGGCCGAAAAAAATGCACCTAAATCACGTGAGAAACACCTATATCGACCGGGTGGAACTCAGTGGGACTCAGTCGGTGCATTGGCCCCGCCCTTGTACGCATGAGAAATATCAGTATCGACCGGGGGGATCGCGGTGGGCATCAGACGGTCGCAGTCGGACTCAGTGGGTTGATTTTTTTCCACCCATTTCCCACGAATTCGGTGCGTATCGACCGGGTGGGACTCAGTAGATCCACCGACTATGACGGGGGCCTAACCCACCGCCTTCCCCCAGCACCCCCCAGCACCCCTCAACACCCACCAGGTCGATACGTATGATTAAAATGAAGGGGTGAGGTTGAGAAAATCGCTCGGTGTATCCAACTAGATATGACGATGATTACGTGGTCAACAGGATTGCACCTGTTCAGAGAAATAGTGAAGGAGAGTATAGTGAAGAAACGGAGGTAGCAAGGTGGACAGCTTTCTAGTGATACGTAATGTTTAATCATCGGCCCGCCCACCCGGTGATTTTCTCTACCACCGTCATCCACGTATAGCATGGATGTCGACCGCGTCGGATACACCGAGTGATTTTCTCAACCTCACTCCATCATTTTAATCATACGTATCGACCGGGTGGGTGTTGGGGGGTGTTGGGGGTGCTGGGGGTGTTGGAGGGATACAGCGAGTGATTTTCTTAACCTTACCCCACCACACTGTCCATACGTATCGACCGGGCTGGTGTCGGCGGGTGTTGGGGGGTGTTGGAGGGATACACCGTGTGATTTTTGAATCCCATTTCCAATGCTTTCTGTGTGTATCGACCGGGCTGGATACGTCGGCTCATACAACTATGACCGGAGCCTGAGCGAAAAAAGAGAAATTGAAGACAGGGTTCACCAGTGATTATAGATTGTGAGATCATCTGGTTTCGTGATCGTGAACACTGTTACCATTTCTCGCGCACCATACTACAAACAAAAAAAAACAGTCTCCGTGGTTCCTTCGCTTGTGGCTGCGGAGCATCTCAGATAACCACCACACAAAAGTTTTCAGCTAGATCTAACAAAGGAAGTGTTTTAGTGGTGAACGCATCTGCGAAAACGACTAGTATTGTGAATATTTTTTGAGACTTAATAGTAAAACTGCGCACTAACCCGCCCCGAGCTGCAGGTTCTAACATAGCTTTTTGAAAAATTACGGATGGACATTAAACTCGTATTCAGCACCCCGGATACAACCCGCATAAAAATTTTGAGTAAATTTTGCGGCTTTGATCGAGTTTCGGTATGCCCACCGTAATCTACCGTGAGCTGTCGAAAATTGACAAGCGAACGTCGAATTCGTGCTTAGTACTCCAAATAACCCACAGAGAAACATTTTGAGCCATTCCTGTTCTAGCGTTTAACAAATTCTCAAAAGTCGCACTTTGCCCTGGTTTTTCCCCGATTGAAGGCTTTGAACGATGTTCGTCGAAAACTATGGAAAATCGAAAGATAAACCTCAGATTCGTGATAAGCACACCAAATAACCACCCTGAGGGAGTTTTATGTGAAATCTGAAATTCTCTCACACACTGGAGGGGGCTAGCGCAGCTCTACAGGGGCGCAACCCTCCGAGCACCGGCGCTTGCCCCTCCCCCCCAATCGGGGGGGGGGGGAGAGGGAGGCCACCGCCGAAGTGACAATTTGGCTTGATGGGAGCCCCTTGTCACTGCCCCGAAGCCCCCTGTCACTGCCCTGAAGCCCCCCTCCCTCCTGTCACTGCCTTGAAGCCCCCCTGTCACCGCCCTGAAGCCCCTCTGTCACTGCCCTGAAGCCCCCCCCCCCACTGCCGAGATGTCGTACGTTCGTGCCGTGGCAGTGTGGAGGAAAGAAAACCACCTCCGTGCAAACCGACGTCAATCCCTCCGCGGAAAGGGTTTTTGTCAGGGGAGAGGTGCTGGCTGGCCGCAGCTCTCCTGAAGTTCCTACTGCAAAGAGCCGGCGTCGAGAGGAACCCAGGACCCGCGAAAAAGAAGAAGAAGTACCCATGTGCCACATGCGACAGAGATGTCAATTGGTATGGAACCAGCGTCCAATGTTTTGGATGACAAAGGTGGGCGCACTTCTCTTGTTCGGGTCTCAGTTATGTGAGGCACCACGATTCTTCCTTTCGTTGTATTCTCTGCTCCGCCACCAGTAACTCAAATTCCTTATCTACCAACCGCCCCCTCTTTATTGTACATATCAACCTCAACGGCCTTCGCGCCAAGCTTTCTGAATTATCTCTCTTCGCCCGTACTCATCACCCAGATGTTATCATGGTTCAGGAAACCAAACTCTCTCTCTCTCTCTCTCTCTCTCTCGGCTACCTCTCGACATCCAAACATCCCGGGCTATACTGCATATCATAATCCTAGGTCATATCAGGGAGGCGGAGTCTCTACTTTTGTTCTGTCCTCTCTTCCCTCTCACATCATTCCAAACACTCCAGTGGATGGCACTCTCGAGTACATCCCCATCCATCTACCTCTAAAAACTCCACTTTCTCTTTTCAATATATACATTCCCCCTCCTACATCCTGTCCACCAACCTACAACCCTATCCCTCTACTCAAGCAGCTGTATGACTGCTCTCTATCTCCTTCAATTGTCTTTGCGGGTGACTTCAATGCTCACACGTTCTGCTCGTCGCTTGACTCTGATGCTAGAGGAAATGACGTCGAAGAATGGGCGGAGGAGTGCGATCTGGTTATCCTTAACGTTGGCCAGCTCACTCGTCTCCCTGCCTACGGTCGATTCTCCAACCCAGACATCTCCCTTGTCTCTTCTGATCTCTCTAATGCCTGCTCTTGGTCTACATCCACAACTCTTTCCAGTGATCACATTCCGGTCTTTGTCAATATCGATCTCTCTAACTCTCTTGCTCCCTATACAGGTGTTCGTCATCGTTCTTATCTCAATTTAGGCCTTGCAGACTGGAGCCTGTTCAGGGAGGTTGCAGTCCGCCAAGCGGCCGAATATCCGTGGAATGGCAATGTACATCAGAAGGAGCGCCACCTTTCTGATGCCATCCGGAAGGTGATGAAAGCTGCGATCCCTGAAGGTCGTGTCAAGACCGTCTTTCCCAATGTCACCAGGAAGACACTGCAGAAGATAAGAACAAGGGACGCAAAGAGAGCTGCTGATCATCTTAACCCAGACATTGCCGAGCTGGATAATGAGATCAGGATGGACCTTGACAGACTCAAGAAGGAATCTTGGGAAAAGTTCACTGAGAAGATCATTTTCAGGAGTGATGCTGCAGCAACGTGGAAGGCTTTGAAAAGGATCTCCGGAAAGTCCACCTCCGCCAACAATTCCACGATTGAATTCGACGGTGGAGTCCTCAAGTCAGGGAAAGAGGCCGCAAATGCTCTTGGGAAGCATTTTTTTATAACTAAAACAAAAAGAGAGAAGCAGAATAGAATAACTGTTTGGTAACTTTGGAAATCGCAACTCATGGCTGAAGATGATGCAGTCACGCCCGCTCAGGTCGAGAAGGTTATCAAGGAAATGAGTAACTCGAAAGCAGTAGGGCCAGATGGTTTGAGCCCAGCAGTTCTAAAGAGACCGCCAAGTGAACTACTACCACTGCTCGCTGACGTCATTAATACATCGTTCCGCACCTGTACATTACCTCAAGATTGGAAAGTAGCACGCGTCATCCCATTGCCGAAGCCGGGTAAATCACCATCCACGGCAAAAGGTTATAGGCCCATCAGTCTTCTCTCACCTATTGCCAAAGTTGCGGAAAAACTGGCTGTGGAGGAGCTAGCCGCACATAATAGCAAACAACAGCATCAACATGGTTTCCGTAGGCTACATTCCACCACTACGGCCCTGATGGAAATTGTGAGCTATGTTTTGGACGGCTTAAATGCCATGAAACCTCAGCGTACCGTAGGTGTAGCCCTCGACCTAACGAAGGCTTTTGACACTGTAAACTTGGGCATTTTGTCGGAGAGCCTGTTAAGGTCTACCATTCCGCCCTGGCAGAAGCGGTGGATAACCGCATTCACCAAAGGACGTCGGGCAAATGTGCTATTTCAAGGCCACGTCTCCAATAGCATCCCAATTGCCGCAGGCGTACCTCAAGGAGAAGTTCTATCGCCTGCTCTTTTCAGTCTGTATATTGAAGATCTACCCGTTCCATCCCAAGACATCAAGGTCGTAGCATATGCGGATGATATTACTATACTATGCCGGGATCGCGACATAAATGTAGCTGCCAGTATGATCAATGACTACTTGATCGAGTTGAAATGTTTTCTCGATAGCAAGATGCTTACGGTCTCTGCCGCTAATTCATCCGTCCCCTTCTTTTCCATTGATCCTGCGGAGCACAGAGCTCATCCCATGGTGAAATGGGACGAAACTCGCCTGCCGGCCGCCCGATTCCCTAAGCTGCTCGGACTCATGTTGGATCCTTCGTTGAGGTTTCATAAGAACACTGAACAGAAGCAAGCTGCAGTAAGTAAAAACAAGACTTAACGTTCTACGTGCTCTCGGCGGAACGTCCTGGGCGTGCAGTAAAGCAACGATCTTGACCACGTACAAGGCCATCGTACAGCCCGCCCTGGAGTATGCTGCACCAGTCTGGCAGCATATCGTGTCGGACACATCCTGGTCCAAGCTGCAGCGCATCCAAAATGGAGCATTGCGAACCGCAACAGGCTGTTCTAGAAGCTCTCCAGTAGAGCACATACACGCCGAAGCTCGCATCCTGCCAGTTAAGGACCATTGCCAACTCCACGCACAACAGCTGTACATAAACATCCTGAAGCAGCCAAATCATCCGTCGCGAAGAGTATTAGACCCCGTCAGAGAGAGAAGTATAAGAAAGCCGTTTGCTGATGCTCTCACGAAAATCAATATACAGAGATGCACCAACGCACAACAAGAACGCCTCCGTCTCTTACGTGCTGAGCATACCCAATTCGTCAAGGATCACTTATGCAAGACCGCCGTAAACTCCATTCTCGGAGTCGTGCCGCCTGAGGCCAGCGAAACCGAGGTGGAACTCGGTAGGCGTGCCAGGTGCACCCTTGCCTCGTTGCGCTGTGGGCACTCCCCCATGCTTATGTCTTATTTACATAAGATCGATAGCAGCAGACCTGACGAGTGCCCGGATTGGGGTAATAAATGGCATACTACTGCGCACCTTTTCAACTGCCCGATGAGACCGACATCGTTAACACCAGTAGATCTGTGGAAGAATTCGACGCTTGTGGCTCAGTTCCTCAATCTATGACAGGACCCTCTCTGTGGCTGCAGAAAAAGAAGAAGAAGAAGAAGAAGCCCCCCTGCCACTGCCGCGAAGCCCCCTGTCACTGCACTGAAGCCCCCCCCCCGTCACTGCCCCGGAGCATTGATGTCACGGCCCCGGAGCAGTGACGTCATCTCCCGGAAAGCGTCGCCGCTTTCTCCAAAATATCCCTTTCAGACAGGGACTCAAAGTCCCCGTCCAGGGCCGGCCCTGTTGGGCCGAATGCGGCTCTCTATGAGGTGAGGCGCCCTTGATACCAGTTGAGCACGTGATAGATCACACGAGAAATCACGTCAAATCGGGTCAAAACTCTACGTGAATGACGATGCATGCGTTTTGCCTACTATTTAATTATTATTATTTATTTATTAACATGCACGCTAAGGTGCGCATAAAAGGAACGGATGGGAAGCTGCTTCTATGATCTTGGGTTATGGTACAATTCCAGCTGCCTTGATTTTTTTTGTTATAGCGGTTGCAGCTGTTGTTTTATCAATAAGTGGAGGTTCCTCATCGCTTTTACTTAGCCACTTCGCTTTTACTATGCCTTCTCTGACCTCCATTGTCGTAAACTACCTTCTACAACTTCTTCCCATCTTTTTCCGTCTCTTCCTCTCGGGAGGGGCAAGCGCCGGAGGAGAGCAGGACCCTCCCCTGAAGCCCCCCTCGGGGGAGGCCTCCGCTGTGGCTCCCCCAAATCGAAAACGGGCTCTAGTGTCCGGCGCTTGCCCCCACCCCCGCAGAGTCTGAGCTGTTAGAGCTTTCAGAGCCCCGAACTTGCAAGAAGAAACGGCCAACACTCAAGTCTTACAAGTCTAAAACGCCATCACTTTGTACCAAGTTTGAAGAAATTCACCCAAACTTTGTCTATGGGGGGCTATTTTGTATGCCAAACACCATTAAGATGTCTGTTTCCAGATTCTCGATAGATTACTGCTAGTTTCGGAAACTACAAAAAGTACAAAACACGACCGTCTTGAGCTTATATGCAACTACTGTGAACCACTAGCTCGGGCGGCATACTAAGCTATTTTACTATACAGTTGACGGCAATATTAAAAGGACATGGCGCGGTTGCGGACTCGCACTAAAACTACGGTAGAATCTGGCACTTTGCCAGATTTCGTCATCGATCAGCGCCACAGCTGATATTCTCGTTAGCAGAGAGACTACGGTTGGCGCCGATCGATGACGAAATCTGGCAAAGTGCCAGATTCTACCGTAGTTTTAGTGCGAGTCCGCAACCGCGCCATGTCCTTTTAATATTGCGGTCAACTGTAGATGCCCAAGAGGCTATACTATAGACTAACAATACAATTCGTTTTCGTAGATGCGCTAACTGCTCTAGACATTTCCTTGTAAGATCTTTACCGAGCTACCGTTTACTAACCGTAACCTACCGTCGTCTACCAAAAGTCGATAAAGGGGCCTAAGATTTGTGTTGAGCTCAACGAATAACCTGTACAGAAGAAGTTCCGAGGCAAATCTGCCGTAGTTTTGGACGTCATCAAAAATCACATTTCACTCCAAAACTTGCTTTTGGTGGAAAGTTGCGAACCAAACCTGCCAAGGTAGTTTTCCGAAAATTGACAAGTGAACCAGATTCGTGTTCAGGATCTCAAAGAACCCCAGAAAAAATTTTGAGCCAACTTTGGAGAATTTGAATCAACATTGTTTCTGAGCGCTCTGAAAACTGTCGGATCACTAGTAAATACGTAACCTGATCCACTAAGAATGACCCTCCGTAGCTTGTTTGGGAGATTTGTATTGCATCTGCAAACTTGTATTCTGAAACTTCATTATGGGTGTATAGACAGATATAAATTCTGCTGCAAGCGGCTAAGTCGTCCAGTTGCACTCTCCTTGTTAGAGAGAGAATAGATCTTATCCCCTAACCTTCTCAGTCTGAGTTGAAAGGTGAGGGGGAACCACGGAAAGGGGTCCTACCTGAGCAAGATTCATTCAGATGCATCCCGGGTCGGACCCACTCAGAAAAATGAAAACATGTTACATGTAATATAAAGTGTAAGATACTTGAGACATTCAAGTATATTACCTTTATATCGCATTTAACCTACACTTATATTACATGTAACATACACTTATATTACATGTAACATAAGCTTATATTTCATGTAACTTAATTAGAGCTGCAAGCTGAAGCTCGACGCTTCAAGGGTTGGAGCTGCAAATTCCAGGCCACTGCTTCAGGTACGAATCAGCAAGCTTTAAGCTCTCGTGGACATCCCAGAAGCGTAAATCCCGCTGCTTCATGACTGAAGCAGCAAGCTGGGTCCATACAGCTTCAAACAAGAAGCAGTGGGCTTAAGCTTACTTCAAAAATATAGCATGTCGCTCCCTCTCAACCTCCTCACGATTAAGCCGAACCGTGTGGAGCGGTAGGTCAACGACTTGACCAAGGAGAGTGACCATTGTGTCGAATGTCATTCCAATGGGCCTGCGCTCATGGCAAAGGTATGTGGCGGCCCGTATGCTGTGCAAGTTTGCAGAAAGTGTTCAGCATAGGTCCTCAGTTGCTGGAGATATTTGAATTATGTTACACTTATACTACTTGTAATTTACTTCAGTATAGATAATTCACATGTAACTTACATTGACGGAGATTTATTACAAGTATATTGTAATCGCCTCTTACGTTACAAGTATTATGTTTTCACCATCAAAAACATACTACGTGCGGCATTTGGCCTGCGAGCGAGGGACCGATATATTACATGTAACATACAACGTCGAGACAATTTGCAAGTAGTATACATTGGCCACTTTGTATTACATGTATATCAATCCAGGCCTTTTATATTACACGTAGTATGTTTTCATTTTTCTTAGCATGTGGCTGAGCAGTAGGATTCGTGCGAGGTTGGAACTACATGTACATAAGCAACATCGTTCTCCTGCGGTAGACAGAGTCTGTTAGACGAATCTAGAAGTAATTGAGAAATGTCGACAGCTCCTTATTCCAGGAAAAGATTAGCCACCAATTTCCCGACGGATTCAAGTGTGAATGCGCTAGTCACTGACACAAAGGCTGGGAAGCATTATTGGAGACGCTTTTTGCCCCTAGTCCATCCAATTGCTCACACTGCCCCCCACGCGGTTCAGGTGATTTGAGAGCCAGAATTCTGCTGGAATTAAATCGCTTGCTCTTCCCCTGATTAAATGAGAACAGCGATGAAAATGGCCATATTCTGTGCAGAACACTAGCCTTTTTCGCCATTTCGCCTTCAGTTTGATTCAAGAATGAATGCATTCCGATCCCACGTCACTCCGTGGTCCAACGAAGTCGCGAGTGACGTAGCGAGAAACATCGACATGATGCTCACGTCATGGCATGCACTTGAGAGATTCTTGGAGAAAATCAGGTCAGATTGTTAGGATGCAAAGTCGCCTGAAAACTTATTTGTCTAAAGAACTCACTATTCCTCACAAAATGTACCAGGTTTTTCAATAAGTTTTGTCGTTCGATAAGAAAAACAAAATTTTATGGTTCAAAATAAAATGTATTATTCATTATAATCTTCCTGAACATTAATACACTTGCTCCAACAATCCTCCAATCTGTGGATCCCATCCCTGAAGTGAGAATCCGGGAGGTCTGCAAAGTACGCTTCAACAGCCGTTATGACCTCTTCATTTGATGAAAAAAGCTTGCCACGCATCATTTTTTGAGTTCTGGAAACAAATGGAAGTCGCTGGGGGCCAAATATGGTGAATACAGTGGATGCTTCAACAATTCGAACTTTAATCCATGGATTTCAGCCATTGTCAAAATGTTCTTGTGACACAGTGCATAGTCCTGATGAGAAAGGATTTTCTCTTCTGCAAACCGGGTCTTTTTTTCAAGAATTTTTTCCTTTAACTGGTCCAAAAGGTTGCAATAACAATCAGAATTATTTGTTTCACCAGTTTGCAAGTAATCTGCAAACGAAATTCCTTTCGCATCTCAAAAAAACTGATACCATGACCTTCTTGGAAGATTTCCAGACACGAACTCGTATCGAAGCCGAACAACCAGGTCAGGGTTCGGCACAAGGTGACGACAAGGCTGAATTTTTTCAGTCCACCTCTAGAAGCAAACTTTTGGAGATTTTCTCAGACCCCTTCCAGAAGCGTTAATAGGCAAATTTTTGGCGATTTTCTCGGACCTCCTGCCAGGAGTGCTAATGGTCTATTTTTGTAGTAAAATTGAAATAAAAGGAACAACTTATTCCAAAAGATGTATAATTTGAAGTGGAACTACCATTCAAAAAAAAACAAGACATTAACATTGAAATAGATCACGGACGAGGCTTTTCTTGACGGATTACATGAAGTTGCCTGCGTTTTTGAAAAACTTAGCTAAAGTAAGGGGTTTTATCATAGTCAGGGCTCTCCTAATGTTGAATATAAGACACATAGGTTCGAAGAAGTATCCAGAAATTGTGAATGATTCCAGGTAGGAAGCTAGGAGATATATGTGGTGGAAAAGACGCCTGAAGAAGATGAAGTGATTGCTAAGGTCAAGAATACGGGATGTCTCGAAGAAATAAATGTGTTTTCAAAATAATATGAGTTCGTAAATTCATTTCGCAAGTCCAAGAAGAACATGTCACTTCAGATGTATGGACTTCTGGTTCAAAAAAGCGTCATCCGATCTGGTTACGTTGCGAATTCCATTCTCCGAAACCCATTCATACACGAAACACTACGCGGATTCGATCTCACAAGGTGCTTAATTTCCAGAAAA
Source organism: Aplectana chamaeleonis (assembly GCA_029168955.1). NCBI lineage: Eukaryota > Metazoa > Nematoda > Chromadorea > Rhabditida > Cosmocercidae > Aplectana > Aplectana chamaeleonis. Next base: position 38,637 of record JAPDOI010002077.1, on the reverse strand, counting down.
CATTAGACCTCACATTTTTTTTGCAAAGTAAGGGTCACGAAAATAAGATATTCGTGTCGAGAGTGGTAGATTCACCCTATATACAAATTTTAAGCCTATAAGATAGACGCTGAAAGGCACTTCTCTGTGTGGCCCACACCTGTCGCAGGTGCGGTCGCGCTGGGAGTCCACATTTTTGCAAGGTATGTATGAGTCAGGAGAATACGATGATCGAGTCCAGCATGGTCGATTTACCTTATATACTCACTTTCACCGTCCAACATAGATGCTGAACACCGCTACAGTATAAGGCCTCACACTTTTCTCAGGTGTGGTCCCGCGGAAAAGGGGCATTTTCGAAATTTAGGTGTGGCGGGATTAGGATATTTGAGTCCAGCGTGGTCGACTTATCACATATACAATCTTTTACCGTCTCGGTGTAACGCCGAAGACAGCTACATTGGGACTGGAACAAGGTAAAAAACGTAGAAAAAAAACGTCGAAGTCCACAATCCTGGAGTGGGGTTTTAAAACACCTGTAACTTAACTTCCAAAAGAGGTACCCCGGATTTGAGCAAAACTAAGAAACTAGGTTTGCAACCCTACCGAATAAAACTGTACGCGCTCCCAGAGGACGCCTTACAAAAAAATTTACTAGGTGTTGACATTTCATGTTTTGGGCATAAATGTCCACACCAAAATGCACTGGCTAGGTGTGAACATTTATACTCAAATCATCAAATGTCCACACCTACTAAATTTTTTTATGAGGTGTCGTCTGGGAGCGAGTAAAGCTTTATTCGGTAGGGTTACAAACCTAGTTTCTTAGTTTTGCTCAAACCCAGGATAAATCTTTTGGTAGTTAAGTTACAGGTGTTTTGAAACCCTACTCCAGGTTTGTGGACTTCGAAGTTTTTTATGTTTTTTACCTTGTTCAGCTTCCTATATAGCGGCCTTCGGCGTTACACTGAGACGGTTAAAGGTTGATGAAGGGGTAAATCGGCTACGCTGGACTCATATATCTTACTCTCATGACACCTAAGTTTCAAAAATGCCCCTTTTCAGCGGGACCGTACCTGAGAAAAGTGTGAGGCCTCCTACTGTAGCGGTGTTCAGCATCTATGTGAAAGTGATTATACAGGGTACGCTGGACTCGATCATCGTATTCTCCCATCGCATACACTTTTCTCTTTCGCCCCATTCCGTAGCTTCCAATCTGAGCTTATATGCAATGCAGTACACATCTGTCCATGGTACACTCCCAGAACCTATAAGCCTTATATTCAGCCGTAGGAGAACCTTTACTATAATCTTAACATTTACGTAAATTTAATTGCAAAAAATTTTCATGTTTATTGAACGGTATTACCGAACTATTCATAAGAAAATATTTCTAAACAGTGTACCTACTACCCCCGGTCAGAATGATTCACGTGGTCTCCGGGTGGAGCTCAGACCCCCTCCCTCCACCATTGCGCAGCTCAGACTAGGGGTGTGCGGCAATTGCCGCTTGCCGTTTGCCGGAATCTGCGTTTAAAACGGCAGAAAATCGGCAAGAATGCGTTAAAACAAGATGGCTTGGTGTGCGCCCTCACCTCAGTTTCTGTATTGGTCAGCGATTCGAAGCTGCAACAAATAATTTTTTGGCTAGTTCCGGCTAAAGATTTTTTGATTCAGTTATCAGAGGAGTGTTTAGGTTCTGAATTTGGAGCCTCCAAATGTCTTTTTTAATCATGAAATTTTCAACCCCTCAGAAATGCCGAAATCGTGAAAAAGATTTTCCAGGAACATACCGATTCTTGCAAGTTTTGAAATCGCAAAAACAAATGGTGCAAAAGTTTTGGCGTGAAGCATCTTTTTTTTTAGACATATGAACCACTTGAGAACTCGGGTAAATAGGCTCGATTCTCTGAGAGAATCTCTCGCGTTAGTACCGTGATGCTCCCGTGATCCGCGATAGTACCGTGTTCGTCTCCCCTAGTCCCGCGATCCGCGTTCGTTCCGCGATAGTTACCTAATTGACTCATCCGTTGGCATTCTCGTTCTCGTACCGTGATGGTACCGCGATCGTTGAGAGGTTTACCGCGCTAGTACCGTGGTGCACCCGCGATCCGCGATGGTACCGTGATTGCTTCCCCCCGGTTCCGCGTTCTCATGATGTGCAGATTTGTGAAGTAGCACGGAATACGGCAAGGGCAATACCTTATAGCTTCGTGCTGACCTGACAGGCAACACTCGCTCGGGTGAAACATCGAGAGGGCATGGATGCGGTACGATCAGGGGTGGAGACTGGCAGGATCTCGCGACCGTCCCGCGGTAGTTCCGGGCTCGGTTCATCGCGGTTCCGCGATGAAACAACCCGAATACATCAATTTATAGACACGATTAGCCCTCAGGTTGAAGCTGGTAGAATCTCGCGATCGTTCCATGATAGGCCCAGGCTCGATTCCTCGCGGTTCCGCTATAGAGCGTAGTGGGAGCATCGATGAACGGTACGCTCTCGGTTTGAGACTGACAGAATCTCGCGAACGTTCCGCGATAGCCCCATGCTAGTATCCTCTCGGCCCCTACCAGAAACCGAGGGGATTCTATCCGTGAACGATCGCGGGAGACTCTCTCAGAGTATCATCGGTTGGTTGGCTGATGGTAATAATTGGGACAGGAAAATGATCAATTCTGCAAATACTTTATCCGACTTTTTGAAGATTGAACAATGTTATCAGCGGTCACTAAAGGCAGTGTTCAATAATATTTTCGATGTCGAGATCATTAGCTGAAACGAAGGGTTGATGGTGCTATCGCAGCGAGGGGGGCACTTGGCCAAGCCCATTTCGCTGCTCCGCCTGTACTGTACTAATTCTGAAATGGGAGGGAAACCCTGGGTTAGTTCTCAAATTGCTGGGCGGTATAGTTGTGCCATTTGAATACCAAATAATCGAATACATCCAATTTTCTCTTCAATGCCAGCATGTATCCGAACAGTTCTTGGTTCTTAGCTGTAATCTACTCAGGTAAAACTAGTTGTCGAAAATCGGACGAAAAGTTGTCCTGCAGGCGTACTAATGCAGGACAACTTTCGCAGACTCTAGAGAATTCTGGACAACTTTTCGCCCAATTCTCGACAATGCCAGACAACTTCTTGACCAATTCCTGACAACTCCTTGCCCGACTTCTCGACAGTTACCACACTTTTTTATACATTTACTACTGTATGCACTTACCGAAATATTGGAGCTCCTGCTCAACGAATGATTACAACGGTCTGCGAGGCCTACGAAGATAGTTTCACATCATTCCGTTGGCCGAATACCCAACTTGGCTCGCTTCGTCGACGTTTGGAAGAGGTAAACTGTGCATCGTATATGCTGTAGGTCTACAAAATCGTTCAACATGGGCCGCTATTGGCCTTGCCCAGCACCAGTGCGCTATCAGTGTAGTGGTCTTCGGAAGTACTCTAAGACGGTGAAAGTTTGAGTAGAGAGTAAATTGACCACGCTGGACTCAGATATCCTATTCTCGTGGCTCCTAGTTTTCAGAATTGCCGACTTCCGGCGGGGCCACACCTGAGAAAGGTGTGAGCCATTATACTGTAGCTTTGTTCAGCCTCCTTCTTAGGCGGTGAAGATTTGTATACAGGGTAAATCGACCACGCTGGACACAAATATCCTACTCTCGTGACCCATACTTTGCGAAATGTGGACTTTCAGCGGGTCCACACCTGCAGCCAGCGGCCAAACAGCTGGCTTCAGGTGCGGACCTGCCGGAGGTCCACATATTGTACATTAATGTAATGATAGACATTGCAAGGTTTAGAGTTGCGAATTCCGGTCAGAACTGAATCATTCGAGATTTATTAGAATTAACAATCTTAATTTCAAATGTTGTTCTAATAATTCTTGGATAACTTCTTGAATATTATAATTTAAATCCGACTTCCGCAACTACCGATCATGGAAAAAAGATCAGTACTTGAAAGCTCGTAAACTATCAAAATTTTTTAACTAGAAAATCCCATGTTTTGGTATGTTTGCTATTTTGAGAAGATGAAAATTTGAAAAAGAAGCGAGTTTGATATTCAAGAAGTCGGGGAAATATATTATAATTGATAACCAGCTAGAAGAATGGAGAAAAAAAGAAAAAACACAGAGGACCAACATGAAAAGAAAAGAACAAAAACAGCAGTCGTAATAATTGAAGAAAGTGGTGTAAAGAGGGCTCTGAAGTGATATCCTGAATTCTTGGGAAATTTTCGACATATTCGAAACATATTCTCACTTTCGGAAGGAGGTGTCGAAAAATGTATCCGAATTCTCGGCAAACACTCGTTCCCCCGAATTCTTGGAAACTTTCTCTGGAATTCTGAACAAATCGGCCGCAATTCTCGACAAATACTGCGAATCTCAGAATCCTCGACAACTTCTATCAACTTTCTGGACAACTTCTCGATTGTCGACCGATTCTCAACAACTATTCGCCCGATTCTGGACAACTGGTTTTACCTGAGTACTATAAGTGTTCCAATAGTTAATGAGAGAGCAAGATTCTGGCCCTTCACGGTACCGATCCGATATCCATTCGAAACTATTGGATATTCGAATAAAATTGCAAATAACGCATATGTAGCTGCAGGTTTTGGAATAGTGGAAGCCAACTTCTCCATCAATTTTGGGAACATCCCTCCTAGAGCAATGCTGGGAAATCAAGACTGTTTAAATACATTTGTATATTTGCGCACAAATCCAAATTATTCGAAACTATTAGAATATTCGGAAGGCACAACTATACTGAGCGGCTCAAAAAAATGAGCAAGGTCAAGTGGAATGGCTAAGTGCCCCCCTCCCCGCTGCGACAGCACCGGGTTGACTCCCTGACAGAGCTGAGTTTGTTATAAAATGGTGTAGTTGAAAAAAAAAGAAAAATCTTCGGAGGCAACGATTGAAACCGCCTTCAAAACTTTCACCTGAAATCAAAATGTCCGAGGCCCATTGCAGCAACAATGTCGAAAACCGGCTCAAAAGGAGCAATCAATAGCAATATACGACCAAGAAATTTGAATGTGGTGTGCTCGCCCCACCCACTTCCTCGATAGCCACAGGGGAAGTGGGTGAGGCGGGCACACCGCATTCATGTTTTGCGGCCATGTAGACCGATTTAGTGTTTGTTTTTTAGTCGACATTGTTGTTGTATTGGGCCTCGTGCCGGCTTGTTGGCTGAATACACAGAATGGGAAACGCTCAAGAGTAGTCGGCTGGCTAAACGCACGGCGCGCGGGGCGCATGTACCAACTCAGGCGATTATTGGCCCCGAGCCGCCTGACAGTTCGGCTCGTATTCCCAATCTGCGAGTCGGCTTCTGTTGCTGTCCGGGCCACTGCTGTTGCTTTCAGGAACACTGTTATTGCTGTCCGGGCTGCTCCGGTTGGCCCGAACAGCAACAGCAGTAGCTCGGAGATTGGGAGAACGAGCCGAACTGTTAGGCGGCTCCGATTCCTGTTCGGTGCGGCTCGGGGCCGAGAATCGCCTGAGAATCGACTTGTCAATAGGTGCCTCTCATTCTGTGTATTCGACCAACATGCCCCTTCGGAGCTTTTGATTTTTGGCTAAAACTCCATGGTTGTCCTTACAGTGAACTTTGTCTTCAACTTGACCAGTCTCACCCACTTTTTTAGCCTCACGAAGTAGACCATCTAGGCATGATTTCAAGTGAGCAAAAAGAACCCTGAGCTTAATTCTTGCTACTAACTGTGAAAATTGTGAGTGACTCCGGTTATAACCTAAACCGCGCGCTGCTGATCGCGGTGTGGACTGTCTTCCTCCAAAAATGTCGACCAGTCAGCGCATATTCATTCATCTATTCGCACCAGATTGTGGTACCAGTATCGGCCACAGTCTTTGGATCGGCGCACATTCTCATCACACCAAGCTTGCTTACGCTTTGCTGGACGTGCCCGAATCGACTAGGCTGGGTCGCGCACTCAAAGGGCCTCGTTGAACTTGATAGAGGCTCCTGTACTATCACGCACAAAACAGCGCTACTGTAGTTCTCTGATCACCTGAGGCTCTCAAGTAGCTTTTGATAGATGTGATTTTTCCCTCCTGTAAAGGCTAGTTAAACGCCAGATAGTACATAGTAACTGGCAGATATTGCATGGTTCAACACACGACTAATCAAATGTGTGTGTATTATAGGAGAGAACAGCTTTTGCCGTTTGCCATTTGTCGTTTGCCGGCCATTTTTGGGGTTTGCCATTGTCGTTGCCGTTTGCCGGAATTTCAAATTCTTTTGTCGCACACCCCTGGCTCAGACCCCCGGTGTGGATATCCACACCCCGCGCCGAACCCTGAACCAGGTTCACACCCTTCTTTCGCCTCTTGTTTTGATTCAGGATCATGGTGATAGACCCAAGTCTCATCCATAGTGATGAATCGACGCACAAAATCCACTTTATCCTCTTTTAAGACGCTCTAAATGTTGCTGAGAAAGTTGCATTCGAATGTGTTTTTGTTCCATTGTTAGCGAATGCGGCACCCATTGTGCACACAGCTTTCTAAAACCCAAAATTTCACTCAAAATATGGCTCACACTGCCTAATGAGATGTGTGGAGCCTCTAATAAATCTCTCTCAGTCAATCGACGATCTTCGAAAGCCATATCCTGTATTTTGGCTATGATTTCTTGTGTTGATGCGCTTTTTGGACATGCTTCACGTGGATCGTCTTCCAGGCTTGTACGACCACGTTTAAATTCAGCAACCCATCTTTCTACTGTTCTAATTTTAGGTGAACAATCATTATACACTTTCAACATTCGTTCCTGATTTTCTTTTGGCGCTACACTTTCCAAAAATAAGAATTTTATCAATGCACGATATTCAATTTTTTCCTTTGCTGTGGCTTGTAAACCAAGAATGAATTGACAGATTGAAATGAAACTTCACATACGTTCATATGGAGAGTGTTCCAACAGAACAGAAAAAAATTGGGCTAGTACCCCCTCTTATCGAACGACAAAACTTATTGAACAACCTGGTACAAAATGCCATAAAATGCAATCTCGAACAGCCTCGGTACGATAAAGAGCAGATCAAAAGGAATGACAAAAATTTGTTTGGACGCCTCTGTGCACCCTGGAAGAGCGGAACTTCAATAAGTCAAAAAGTCTATGAGCGAATTGGGAACATTAAAAACAAAAAATCGTGGCTACGACGGAAGACCGCAGCAGGAACGGAAAGGCATGTATTGCATCCGATTCGCTAGGCTGAATATGTGAAGGAAAGGAAACGGCCCGCAGAAGACCAATATCCGATTGCATTCCACGCGCTGACAATTCCAGTACCACTGCACTGGTCAGAAAAAAGGACACTCTTAAAGACGGACGCCGTCAAAATGGGAATCTTCCATGTGTAACGTTTCCTCGGGTTTTTTGGTTTTTTCTAAATTCCAAATATTCGGAATAACAGTACATGACTGCACCAGCAACTACCCTCCACTTCAGAGCTAAATTTAGTTAGTGCAATTTGCAGACTCACGGTCACAGCACGCGGCGCAAACTTTCGAGAGACGTACCTCGCTACACACAAATCAGATCATTTTTTGTATCCTTACTTCTCTCATCTTTTTCTTGTGCTTACCCCGATGTTTGAGTGTTATATCTTTACTTATTGGTACAGATCTTCTATTCCAAAACCAAATTTGCTTTGTTCCTTCGCGTGCGTGTGCGGAGCGACGGGAGAGACATCGAGAAAGTGTGGGGAGAAGGAGACGCAGCATACGGGCGCAGGCCCACTCAATCGACGGTGATAACTTCCACTCCGGAATAGAGGAAACGTACAGCCCGCACAGATCGCACTGATACTTTACTTCTCCAATGACGGTTGTCGCAATCTCAGTGCATGTACTCTATAACATATGTGCACCGATTTTGCGTCAACTGTCAATGAGGAGGTTAATTAAAGTTTCAGTGCTACCCGTGCCGACTGTATGCTTTGATAGCAAATGTTTGCAGTTGCTTTAGTAACGATTGGGTTCGTTGAAAATGGGCTTCTTCAATATATATTTTCTGTATTTTTTCACTTTTTTTTTCAAATTGCATGAGCTGTATTGTTGATACCATACTCGCTCAGCCCCTTTTAAAAAGAATAGAGCTTGCCCAGCCTCTTTAGTGGCAGCAGTCTTATCGGGAAATTCGGCTAGCTCTTAAAAAAACATGGGGAAAGATACTGCTAGAAAGTTACTTTAAAAATTTAATGGCCTTCGGTAGAGTTTAAAAATTCAGAATAAACTCAAAAAAAAACATCTGAAACGAATTTTCTCATGCATCGGCGATTGCTTATGCGCTTTGAAGGCAGTATTCACGACGAAAAAGTTGAACGTTTTCTGGCGGAAACGTTAGCTTTGGGTCCTTTTAAGACAGGAAACTCTCGTAGTCCAGCCAACCCCTTGGGTCACCCGCCCACGTCATGTGACAGTTCCCCTGCGTTCCTTTCACCAGGGGGACAGAGGCCGAACTTTGGAATACCCTTTGTCGCGAAAGCTTCTAACATCCAAGCATGTGCATTGACCCATATTGTAGTTTAAGAGTTTTTGATACAGGAAACAGAAAACAAAGAAGTCCTTCACCTAAGGATTTTGAAGCTCAGAACATTTGCGACGTTTGGTTTGACGTTTTGTCTGCAGTACACAACACACACACCAGCAGGCGTAAAGAAATGTTGGCAGGTTTACTAAACAATTATCCTTGATACTCGAGAGTTCCATGGAGGCTTTTCCTTATTATCCACTACTACGAAAACGTGCCTACTCAAGAACATAGAAAACTAGAACAAGGTTCTTTTTCGTGAACCCTGCCTTTGAGAAAAGACAAAGAAAAACAATGGCAAGCAGATGAAATCATCCAATCATCCCATCTGTGGCGAAACAAGGCATATATGTAGCTCGTCCGAAGCCGTGCGTCGCGTGTTGCGAGCGTGGGCTCGCGATTAGTGCAATTCGATTTCGGCTTTGAAATGGGGAGCACATTAGAATATTTTGCCATGGAAGCCTAATGCTGTTGGATTTCCCGGCGTAAGTTATTCAAACAAAGAGGCTACTGATTAGGCAGGCGTTCTCAATGAGAAAAAAACTTATTTTTTTTACGCGAAAAGCATCTCGTGGTTTAACTCTACACGAATACATGTTCCAGGACCCTAAGGCCCCCGTCAGACTTCGTCGAAAAACCTGCTGAGTCCGACTGAGTCCGAATGCGTCCGGGGTGGAAAAACCTGCTGAGTCCGGTTGCCCCCAGCGCCAACCAATTCCTCTGCGAAACACGCAATCGATAGTCAGCGGCAGCAGTAGGTGGGGCAGAGCGCAGACGACGAGAGTCGAGATGCGGCGGGACTCGGAAGGTCGCAGTCGGCCGAAAAAATGCACCCAATTCACGTCAAAAACACCTATATCGACCGGGTGGGGTGAGGATGATTTCGGTGGGACTCAGTCGGTGCATTGGCCCCGCCCTTGCACGCATGAGAACCATCAGTATCGATCGAGGGGATTGCGGTGGGCATCAGACGGTCGCAGTCGGACTCAGTGGGTTGATTTTTTTGCACCCGTTTCCCACGAATTCGGTGCGTATCGACCCGGTGGGACTCAGTGGATCCACCGACTATAACGGGGGCCTAACCTGGAGCTGTGAATCGAAAAACGGCCGCCAATGGAAGAGCCATCATTCCGCAAAACCGCTCTCTCCATTTGGGAGACACCGGATCTGCTTTCAAAGATGAAAGCCTGCAGAGAAAAGGACATCCTCGCTCCAGAAGATATGAAAGGATTACTCATGAGCCATCAACACTCGAACAATAAAGTGCAAGGGTGAAAAATGCCTGCATTAGAGCTGGTGAGCGCGTAAAAGAGGAGCTGCTCGATTCCCGGACGAGGTTTGAATGGGCACCGAAATCGACAATGCAAATTCTCGGCGCCGCATTAGTTAGCAGATTGATCACAATGGCGGACATCGAACGCGGATCTCGATTGATGCGGGAGCAGGAGAGAATTCAGGATTGGGCTTCGTTGCCAGGGTTCCCCGGCTAATATTTCGAGGCGATCTCAATTCGCTCATATCGGAGATTGAAGCTTATTGATTTTGGGAATCAAATTCTCTTGTAAAAGGTAAGCAATCTCTGCCCATCTGCACAAAAGGGTCAACGGAAAGGTCCCGAATTCTATGTCACATCAGGGAAGCCCTGTCCACTCATGACGTATTATAGAGGAGCTCAGAATAGTCTGTTCATTGAAGGTTTCCAAGAAAAAGCTGAAGCCGGCAGCTTCGCTTTTCTCCTCACAGGTACAACCACCTCAGACCTCGTGGGGTAGTACGACGGCACATTAGGGTCACATCTCAGGGCTGACATCGAATTCAGCCCCTCCTCATATGCAGCTGCAACCGATCTTAGCTGCAGCTGCTGCCGATGACGTGGGGTTGAAGCCGGTGTCTGTCCTGAACTACGGCTCCGTGTTATCGGCAAGCTGTTCTGCGAACGGAGAGAGAATTCGGACTACCACCCCTGCCAGCGGGGTTAGATATAGTCCTTGCCATGGCCCGCAGCAAGGAGGCGAACCTCACCACGGTCCACAACAGGGACAAATTTTTGCCACGGTCCACAACGAGGAAGTTTTTCTTGCAATGAGTCATGGGGACGATCTTTTCCGCGTCCAAAATTAGACAAGAAGGAAAATTCACAACCGGAAAAGATAAAAACCTCAGTAACCCTGTAGATAAAGCGCATCTGTGTAGGAGAGCGGTCGTCCTCATCAAGGCAGAGATAGATATGAAGCAGCAACTGCTTCAAAACCTAGCTGAATGAAGTGATAAGGGTGGGCTACGGTGGTTTTTATCTTGCCCGTTTGTAGATTTCTTTTTTTGCCAAAATTGGCGTCAAGAAGGTGACGCAAGATCACCTTCTTGGACCGGCCTCAAACGGCCAACTGCTTCCCCCCAGTGGGAGTGGTCACCTCATATTCCCGCCAAAGTTGAAGAAAAGGATGCTGCTGGGTACACTTGTGTCAGAAAAATCACTGGAAGGGTTTAATCCCACGACAAATGAATCAGCAAAACACTATGCAAATGAGCTGTCGAACCCACATGTGCCAAGAAATTCATTGTGTACGGTTTGAGGTCGAAAACGAAGGAATCGGAAGCACACTAGTCGGAGGTGCTGCTTTTTGGCAGGGGCTCCTGCTGTTAGCAGCAGCTACAGCAAGTGTGCTGCGAATCTCTTGGTATGCGGGTTCCATTGCTATGGTGCCGACCAGGGGCTCTGATGTACTCGGATGATCGTCCCCAACCCGACGGCCGTGGCCACGTCATTAGGGACTAAACACAACCTTGGTTGGCCGCCGACATGCATTCTCTAGCCCCGCCCCTTTGGGAGGGACTTGAGGGGTATTCGTCCCTCCTTTGCTGGATGTGTTCAATCGATTGCGGGGGAGCGACCCCAAACCTACGGGCTCAGTCAAATGACCAGTGAACACAGGGGAGCATCCCCAAACTGACACGTGGAGCAATCATGTGGATCGCCAAAACATCGATTGCAATTCTTCTTTTCTTCGTTTGATGGTTGCTCATTGTTGTTTTTGTTTTTAGAGGCAGTGTTCACGATAATCTTCGATTATGAGAATAATGGCTAAATCGATTGTTTGGCCCTCGGGTTGAACTGAAATGGCGAAGAAATCGAGAAAAACGCCCCAGAAGTACACGAAATCCTTAAGTATCATCCCGCCTCTTAAGTATCACAGGAAGTGTTCGCTGTGACGATGAAATCCTTTGTGGGCCCGTCTTCTGGAAATCGCTACTCTCTGTTGCTCTGTTCATTCCTTTGGACCCTAACTAATACTGTTTTATCTAAAATATTCCTCCGTTTTCGATTAACACCATTTTTCACCGGTGACAACCACCGTGAACATGTTCATCCAATCGGACAACTAGTCCAGGCCAGAGAATAATGTCACTGAAATAAGACATTTTAGTGCGTTTCAAACCGTTTCTTCGTAATTTTGTTAATACTTGGTGGCCAACGCATCGTTTTGAGTGGAAAAGTCCGGAGCGAAAATCATCGTGAACACTGCCTTTAAATTGAGAACTTTCGAACTTGTTGCTCGTCCATTTTGTACTTATGAAGTTTTATTGGAATTCACGCAGAGCTTGTCGTCTGATAGGAAATTTAGCTTTTTCTTCCAATCAGCCCTTTTTAGGGGAAGCATTGATGGCCGAAAAACAAACAGTGGCAACCAATTTCTGCAGTATTAATCTACAGCATGAAAGAACTGAGACAATTTATCAGGTAATATTTTAATTTTTTTTTCCATTCATGTTGCACTGGGGCACTCTCGTCGCAATGATGGCTGTTTTATCACCATATCTTCGCGGTAAATCCGCGGCAAAATCGCTGCACACTTCTTCTCATAATTTTTTTCGTTTTCCGGTAGTTTTTCGGCAGCTACTGGGTAGTTCTACGATGAGTTCCCGACCTAGGGATAGTTTTGCATCAATTTCTCGGTAAAATTCTGGTTCGCAATAGATTCTCGGTAGCTTCCACACAATTTCATCTAGAGCAGGGCTCCATGAGGAGCCTGCAAGAAATAATGGAGGAGAAATAGTGCTTCTAAAAGAGTGTGCTAGAGGTCTTAGAGGGTTGGAGGACTTCAGAAGGAGCGTAAAATAGGTCTCATAAAGATACCAGGTCTTCAGAAGCAGCCAAATAAAAAGCTGTTCGATCGATTTCGTGGACATAGAGTTGGTATGGGGGGGGGGCTAGCAGCGAGGTTCACTGCACCTGAAAAGCTGCCGCTGGCACGATGAATTTCGATTCTGAGTTTCCCACTCGAAAAAAGGGCTGGCTGACGAGTGTGGCAGAAACCGCGAAGAAACGACGAAAAACTCATTAAAACGCCTCATTCCAGTGAAAGAATTGTCTGGCCTGGACTAGTTCTCCGGTAGGATGAATGAGTTCTCGGCGGTCGCGACCGCTGAATGAAGGTGAGGGACTATATTATGCAAAACAGCATTAGGTAGGGTCCAAAGGTTAGAATGGAGCAGCAGAGTTGTGAAGTTTTTGAAAAAACTCCTTCGTCCCCACAAGCAGTTAATTTTTAAAGGCAATGTTCACGATGATTTCCGTGCCTGAGTTTTTAAAATAAAACAATGCGTTGGCCTCCAAGTGTTACCAAAGCTCACAGAGTTGTTTCTTGTGTAACAATACACATTCCAGAAGAGGAGAGTAGTGGCGAATGAGCAGTCTACCACTGCGCAGTGATGATGAGTGTACGTCGAAGACGGAGCTCATCTTGGCCGAAATCGTTACAATTTGGTTTATATCCTTGGTAATTTTCATGTATATTCTCATTTCGGGCACGTTTTCAGCCTTCTCTATTTCACTTTGTGGGACCTGCATTAAATGCAGCCTTCGGGTTGCCCAGGATAGTTTGCCTTTCATTTGAAGATTTTCTATCCGTAGCCGCTGGTTTTCTTGGCGTGAAATCATGAAATATCATTTCTGTATGGCGTTAATCCTGTATATGTTAAAGGCATCGCTCACGATGGATTTCATTTTCGAGTTTTCCATATATAATGAGAGCTATAGTTCCCTACATAATAGCTACGTTGAAAAAACTGCGAAAAATCCACTGAAAACCCCTTTTTCAGACAGAAAATATCACAATCGACTTTTGAGAAAGGAAAAGTCGATCGTTAGAGATCGCTGTTTTGACCGACGATCTCACGATCAAATGAAGTTTATCTTTCTTTCAAGTGATTTCTTGAGAAGGAAAGGGTAATCGATGTGTGTAGAAAGGTCATTCTTCACGTAATCGTATGGTATATTCCATCAACTTCCCCTCAGTTGTACTGAATCAAATGTTGAAAATTTGCTTATATGATGGCTAACAGCAAATTGTGCCAGATGACTGACGGAGGGCCGGCCTCTTTTGACGGAATTTGAGACACTCAACCTCAATTATCTTCACAGTAAGGCGTTTTCAACCAAACAAACTCTCCCTACGTTTTTAGATGGGCCCAGAAAGTCATTTTAACCGAAAAAACGGTGAGTGGTTTTCAGCGCGTACGATGCCTTTAAACATGTATCATTGCTGCTTGCAGCTTGTGACAAGACCTCATTTTCTTCATGTATGAGATTCATACTGTGTTGTTAGCGTTTTTTTAGTTTTTGATTTTGGATTTTGCTTTGATTTTTAAGGAAATTGCATTGGAAGTAAATTTTTGATGAATTTTGTAATGATCAACGTTTTGATACTGTGAGGAAATGCGTAAGTCTACTGAGCAGTTTTAGCACAGTACACACGTAGCGATCGAGGAAGCTAGCGGAAAGGTAAGCGGTATGGTAGGCATTTTGAGACCCGGCTCCCTGAGAACGGCTTTACAGATCCAACTAAGTCCCTGCAAAACTCAGCTTAGGTCCCACCCAATAACAAACTTAGAAGGGATCAACCACGGCCAACCTAGTCCCTGCAAAACTCAACTTTGGTCCCTCCCAATAGCGAACTTAGGAGGGACCAGCCACGGCCAACCAAGTCCGTGCAAAACTCAGCCCTGTCCCTCCCAATAGCAAACTTAGGAGGAACCAACCCCGCCCACTTTAGGGGATCGTCCCCAGCTGTCGGTGGGAATGGAATGAGTTTGGGTTGGGGATCGTACCAAGAGTTTATCAGAGGGTGTGCATTTTCCGTTTGCCGATTTACCGATTTTCCGGATTTACCGGTGTTTTTCGGTAAATTCTAATTTACCGATTTACCGAGTTTTTCATGAAATTCACCGAAAATTTTACCGAAAAATTGGGTGTTTCTTGCCTAATCGGCCTACTTCTTACTCGTATTTCACGGGTTTGCTACAGTTAAGGCATACAGTTGGCGCGATATCCTTCTTCATCCTTTATTTTTTTACTCTTTTTTTAACCCTTTGGCTTACTTTTTGAATGCTCAAACGATCTCTCCACCTTTTGAGTCATGTGCTTTTCCTTAGCGAGATATGTACTACTCCGAGAAATACATATTCTTTTCAAAAATGTCAACAGGTTTTCAAGGCAGCAGAGTTCTGAAGCAGATATTTCAGGAAGTGGAAAATTCTTTTCGAAGCCTCCGACACAACACTGAATCCACTGCAGTTCTGGAACGACTCCATTGTGAAATCATCGTACCCGCACCTTTCCTCACTGACCAATAAGTACTGTTGCGCGCCTCCTGACACAGTTGAGGCGGGAAGGGAGTTCTTCTCAGCTGGCCTGATTTTGAGTGACTACAGAGAGGCCTTGACGACAGAAAGTTTTGAAATGTTACTTTTTCTTAAAATCAAGGTCTCGCTAATCAGGTTCAGCCGTTGAGCTCAGTTTGATATGTAAAACTCACTCATTAATTGCACTATCCTCATGCCCTATTGAAAATGATACATAAATATTATCGGTCATTTGTGCTATCGTATGGGCCGCTGCCGTTCTCTGTGCCGAATTCCGGTGCGCATTTGCGGACTACGGCTATTGCATTATGCGACACGTGTTAATCGTGCTGGGACAACTTGGTCCCGACACGATTCACCCTTCTCCCAGCACGATTATCACGTGTCGCATAATGCAACAGCCGTAGTCCGCAGTTGCGGACCGGAATTCGGCTCAAAGAACGACAGTAGGCACCAAAAAACCGATGTCAGAATTTTTACCGAATTTTCCGTTTTTACCGTATTTACCGAGAAAAACTTTCGGTAAAAAATTTACCGAAAAGAATTTTCCGCACATGCCTGGTGCCGACATGCTACCCACCGGACGATTTTGCAGATTACTTATGTGTGACTAAAAGTGGAAAACCTAGGAGGCCGCTACTGTTCCAGAAAGATTTTAAAAAGATTTCGAGTGTTCATAAGAAACTCTGAAGCTCCTAAGGCACGCATACTTACGGTTCTCGCTAAGCTACAAGGGCTCGCCTTTTCTATTTTCAGAACCATCGTCACCCACCCCACAAATGCTATATAGATACATATGTATATTAGGAGTATGAATAAGTTGTGAGGGTTTCACAAAGCAAGGCATAACTACATAGAACGTTGACATACGCGGCATCCCAACCAGCACTGTGCGTAATTACGACTAACGACTAACGAGTTTAACGACTAACGGGCTTCTTGGGTGTTACGACTAACGACTAGCGACTAAAGAAATTAAAAATATTTTCGTAAGCAATCCCAAAATTCGTTAGAAAGTAAATAGTCATTCAAATCTGCGAACTACTTTTCACGTACTAAATTTTCTCCAAGTTCTCCACCACGGGTGGATTCAGACACAGTTTATGAAACATATTGCTACTCTTTGTAAATCTAAGCAAGAGGAGGGTTGTGGCTGTAGAAATGGTGACATATTCGGGTTTAGAAAGTTAAAAACCGAGATTTCACAGAAAAAGTCGGTCGGCAGCAGACAGTTTATTAAACTGTTGTCTATCGCGTTCACACTGTTGAGGTGGACGTGGAATTACGTCAAATAAATAAAATACTTGAATTTCCCTTTCGCCAACTCGATTGATTGTGTTAGCCCTATATGTATGCCTTGTTTGGCCGTAAGACATGCGAGAGCTCAAAAGAAAGAATTCACGATGCTGATTCGAAATGTGTCCTTTATTGCTCAAATGGAGCATTTTGGGCGGAGTTATGATGAAAAGTCGCAAAAGTCGCGATTTCGCGACTTTTGCGGTTCTTTTGAGGAAATTAGTGCGGGTATTGTAGTTATTTTACCAGCATCTCCGGAAATGACACTTTTCGAGTTCTACGAGCATTTTTGGTCGGAAAGAGATTGTCCCAAATTTTGCTTAGGGGTGGTTATAAACGATGCTTATTACGAACTCGATGTGTACAACAGAATTTTCGAAAGAGCAGCGCCAGAGAAATAATACATATAACTGTAATAGGGCAACGTTTCAAATTTCGCTGGCTTAACCCTGAGGGTTATTCGAGTTGCTGCATACGGATCTGGTGTTTGCTTTTCAGTTTCCAACGAAATTTCCTTTGACTGTGGTAGGTTTGCCATCGGTCAACTTTGTTTCAGATTTCGTTAAATTCCGAGTGGAGGGTAACTTGGGGTGGGGGTGCGGAAGCCTGCCGATAGTTCAAAGCTCAAGATTTTGCTGAAGCTTCGCTGTGGGTTATATTTGGATGTGCTGAACAATAAAATGCGGTTCACTTCACCATTTTCAATAAATTTGTTGTCGTCCGTCGTTTGCTATCTAGTGTAAAAAGTTTCAGGTTTTGGTAGGACTTCGCCCAGCTGGTCGTTTAAGGGGGGGGGATGTTGGTAACAAATCTGATTCCCATTTCCGGATTTTTTATGGAATTTTCGTCAGTTACAAGATACAACTTTGCAGGTCAAAGTCTCTGAGAAATTTGCCATGAGGCTTATTAGGGCATCGCGTACCTGATGTCCGTCATTTTTTTGGAATTTCCTAGTACTTTGGGTTTGTTGGACAGTGCCGTCCTAACCATGCAGAAAATTCTTAAGGTCGAGAGACAAGCGTTTAATTCGTGAACAGCACGCCCAAAAAATTGCTAAAAATGTGTTTCAGGGAACTGTGTTCGTGCGAAGTTGAAATACCATCCAAATACGGAACATGCCACGTTCGTTTGAAAACGAATGATCATTGCTTCATCATGGCCTTTCTCTAAATTTCTGTGGAGCGCTATACTCTCGGGTGGAGTGCGAATGCGATGAATGTGGTGGTTGTAAACCATGTAAGAAAGTCTGCTCCACTTGAAGTGGTTCCCAGCGGACCACGTGTCCATTCATGTCACCCACGGAAACGATTAGCCGTGAAGCCCACCGGTTGGCAGTGTAGATTCGCCGTGGAGCAGGCAGTCTCTTAAGTGTTTAAGCTTCATCAGCTGTCTCCAAAAATGTACTTCCCATAACGCTAAGGTGTGTTTTACTTTAACAATTTCAACCTTGGAGTATAAAATATATTTTTTTGGGAACTGCTTCATCTTGCTTCAAACGGAAAGAGAGGATCTAAGGAACGAGAATCGGTAATTTAAGCATATGGGTGCATGATCCCTCAGTGAGAACGCTTTGAAGAAATTTTTTAAAAAAGTTCCAACATTTTTGCGAAGTAGTTTCTAAAAATCAAAAATTTTCAGAACAAAACTAGCTGCTGAGCCTATAGACGCCATCACTAAAGAACGTAAACAACAACTGTTGCAAATGAGCCTAAAATTGAAGCTTGAGCGCCTCATTATGCTAAAAAAGCATGAAAAAACGGGTTTCCAACACGTCAGCGGTATGCAATATGTTGCACAAAATCATCAAGGACGCTTCGTACACGTTTCAGGAGATGTCCTTCACAACCCGCTGTATTCAGTACACATTGCTCCTTCCGACTAACACTTGTACCAAAAGATGACTCATGGCCTGACTGAGGAGCATTTCAATTCATACGAAGAAGGCGAAAATCGGTACCATTCGTGAACCCACGCAAAGAGATAGAGATAGTCTTCCCAAGCGGAATCCATACGCTGCTTAGAATTCAGTAGAAAGTCGTCGCTAATGATGGGCAGCAGTTTGAATGAAACATATCTCACTGTGATCTCTAATTGAAGAAAAAAACTCAAAGCTTATTTATACACCTAATTTTGAGTCTTCGAGAAGCCGTGACAGTCACATTTCTCTCTTTAGGTTACATTTTTAGGCTCTCATAGTGGCTCCGGCAATATTGGTTTTTATCGGAAACAGCTACAGGAAAAGAAGCAAATAGGTTTTCTGATAATATTGCTCGAAAATTTGCGTAATAGCCAGGAGAAAAATAATGAAGAAAGAGGGTCAGTTATGCAAAGGCTTCTCGCCAAATCTAGTCGAGCGTACAGACGGAAGCGTTCATTTGCGACGGCTATGCGGCATTCGAGACATCACCGGTCATTGGGGTCTCAATCGTTTGCGAGTAACGACCACCGCTGTGGTCCAGGGATTAGCGGAACTACTTCTTTCAAGACCTGCTTAAAGGTACAGTACACCCCCAGACATGAATTTGGGGATTCTTTTTCGCCAAATTACAGACAACTCCTATGTAACACGTGTTATATAGGAGGAGTCCAGTGTTATATAGTAGACCCCTCCTATATAACACGTGTTAAGTACGAGATCTCAATTCCTCCAATTAATCGAGATATAAGCGACCACCACAGGTTCGACCTCCTTAGCTCACCAACACGGGCCACACCCCCTACAAGATTTCCGAACTCGATAGCGGCTAGATGGATGGATGAATTCCCAACTACTCTTCGTTCTTCGGTCCATTGCCGGACTCACTCCATACCCTGGCTCACTCTCGCGCAACGATTGCGAGTGAAGAGAAATACAGGACCGAGACAACTCGTCCACCAAATTTTCACCCTTAAAATATAGGCATCTTCAAGGAGCCACTGTTAACAGATGGTCTTGAAAAATCTAGCATGAAAACTGATAATAATTTTCTGAGTTTTCTGTGCCTTTAACGAAAGCTCGGTGCACGTACATATATCAAAACACATGACACCTTGCTTGAGCCAACCTTCAGTAGGGAACGCGAAGCATCAGACGATCAGTGCCGACTGTATATATCCCGAACAACCCCCAGCGATATATGGGCTAACGTTAGTGTGATCCCTCCACTGGGGAGCGATAATAGTGAGTAATAATTTTCTGACGAAATTCTGGATTGCTTAGGATATCTTTAAATTCTTTAGTCGCTAGTGGTTAGACGTCACACCAAAAAAGCCCGATAGTCGTTTAAGCTCTTAGTCTCTAGTCGCGATTACGCACATCCTTGATGGAATCCCCACGGGATCAGAAATTTGATTCGTAACGGTCTAGGGTCCAGGATTGATGAGTATCTGGGGAATGATGATAAGATAATGGCTATGCTTTTTAACCCGAGGGTCAAGCACATATTTTTCGATGCCAGCAACAAGTATACCTTGTTCCGTTTTCCGATTCCAATTTCCGCAGTTTTTCGGCTTCGGAATTGCGCTTTCCGATTTCCGAAGTTCTGAAACCTGTTTCGATTTCCGATTTTCAATTTCCGAAATTTTAATTTTGTTTCGATTTCCGAGTTCCGATTTCCAGAACTCAAAATATTTATTTCGTTCATCCCTGCTGTGGTCCCGTCCATTTACTCGACTAAATTTGGCAAGAGGTACAAAAGCGGGCAAAAGTACAGGTACACCCGTTTTTGATAAGTTCAGTTTTCTCTGTAGATCTCGATTAAGGTCGAACTATGACTCGTGAATTTTTAGAACTTTTTAGAACATCGAATCCCGCAATACCGTTGTTTTCGTGTTTTTGGAACGCTGGTTCATGAGTTATGAAGTCTTGATAAAAATTTCAAGGATTGACTCAGGTGAGTGTAATTTTTCAAAGCGATTTCGTTTAAGCTGCAATTTTAGAATAATCTCAGACAATGCGTTTGGAGAACCAGTAATTCGCAAGCAACAAACTCTGAGCTTGTTGCTACATTGATAAAGAAACACGCTCAATTCTTGCAGCTAGAGAATCGAAACAGTAGGTTTGAAGCCAACAGTTCTATCCTGAAGCAGCAACCGCAACTACCGTAATTACAAAAGTGGCTGAGTGCGAAAGCTAAATAGTTCTCAACGAAACCCCCTCAACGACTAAACCATGGGGTACCCCTCAAGGCCAGAATCATGAATATCACCTTGGTTTCGCTCAAAGGTGAGCTTGAAGCGAGTTATATAAAAAAGAAGCGAAAACGCGTCCTCTCGTGCGCCTTCTCATCAAATCCTACGAGCGGTATTGCAGTGTGATTTTCAACTCTTTGCTCTAAAAAAAACTCTTGAATTGAACCAATATGGAAACAACCCGCTACATGGACACTATGCATGTAGAGAGGGGACGCTAGGCTCTTTCGAAAGTATGAGTGATAAGGTTTTTCGTTCATGTTTTGCAGTAAACCTTTTCAGGACCGAGATATCGCATTGCCGCCTTGGAGATGCCTGCCATCAGAACTCAAACAAACTTTTTTTTCACAATAACATGGACAGTCTTAACAAATTTCGTGCAACAGTTGATCAACAGTAGAAGTTCGGACAGTATAAAAAGCCACCTTGAGGAAATATATGTATTTCGACAAAATGCATTGCATCGCTGCATAAATATGTATGTAGCCCTGTTCTGATTTGCACCGGACCGAAATCAACTTCGAAAAATTTCCTAAACTCCTAATGTACTGCTGATCAATATCTTAGTTCGTTACAACTCTACCCACGACGCGACTGCAAATTACCAGTTATTCATTTTCACTTTTTCGAGAAATTATGAATGAATGTGTCGCGAAAGACCACACGCGATAGGTTGAATTAAACGGAATGAGGGGTTTTGATATTTTCGCCCATTACTTAATGTACATACGTATGCGCACAGGGCCAAGAATTGAATCTCTGAAGGTTGATAAAGAGTGATCAGAACGCTTTTGGACGTATCTCTATGTTTAGTATCAATATCATATGTATAGTTAGGTCCATGGCCTGTTTCCTCAAGAGAAAACGTTTAAATTCAAACCGCGGCTAGCGCGGCGGTTTAATTCTCAGAGATTGAGATTTAAACCGCCACGCCAGCCGCGGTTTGAGTTTACACGTTTTTTTTTTGAGGAAACAGGCCACGGTACTAACCATATATGAGCTAACTCGCATGAATTACATACGGTTGTCCGGACGGTTCGAGCAGCGGAGCGGTCGGTCATGGCAAACTATACCAGTGATAGGGATATTTCGAAATCATAAGCCCGATAAGCCTTACTTTGACCGGCTCAAAATGAGGGAGCTGGGCTATATGTCTTTGATCAATTTTTTTAACCTGAAAAAGCTCAGCAAATTTTCAGGGCATCCATCCATCTCGAAGTGTTCAAGTTTTGCCTCAATTTACGGACCGGCTAATTGAAAAAAAAACACAGTTGCAAAATCATGATTTGATGACTTTTGGTCAAGAACCTCGGGCAGAATTTTCCGTACTCACATTCATGTCAGCATATTTCAAAAAATTGGTTGGAAATAATACTCTGAAAAAACATAATGAAAGGCAGAGGCTAAACTGAAATCAAGTTGGTGATTCCTGGAGAAATTTGTGAGCTAAAACTAGACAGAACAATGGAGTTAAAGCTGTTGTGTTGAGTTCAGAGTAGTATAAGCGGAATCTTCCATAGCTTTACTATGAGCCACAACTGCTTGTGGGCTCAGGGGGGGGGGAATAATTCATCATATGCCTCCTGGGAGACATAAGTAATGCATAGTTAGAATGATAAGAAAGGAAATTTCAGCAATACAAGGAGCAATTTTGAGGGATTGGCCCACTGCAGTGGAAGAATATGCCGAACAAATTCTCATTGCCGAGCACGGTTGACGAATGTGGGCGGGAATTCGTAAACATATCCGCCTCCAGAGCTCCAAAAAGCCAGCCAAAATTAGTCTTGTTGTCCCATTCACAGATGTGAAATGACATGGAAAGGAGATGAGAATTGTTGTCAACAATGACCAGTGAACCGACTCAATAACTTATGCCAAAAGAAATGTAATTAGAAATGGGCCCACATTTGCAAAAAGATGAGTTCAGTGGAAAAAGGGAAAGAGACAGTGCGAAAAAAGTTGATAGAGGAGGAAGAAGGCTTTCACGCACTAAAGTTGAAGAAAAAACGCTCTTGATTGGCTGAAGTTCATCTTTTGCTGAGATTTCCCCTCTAAAATGACCTAGAGGGCTGATATTCAATGCTTAGTCAGATTTTAAAGCGGGCTTATCTGACAGATATCGGTACACCTGGACCCGTGACAAATAAGACTTCTCATATGAAAGGAAGGAAAGGATGCGCGCAAGGCATTCTTAGCGCTATGAACCACTTTCCGTTTCTCAGGTTCTATCTCATAAAAGAGCCCTGTAGGCCACACAGAAGAATCAAAAATGTATGGTTCCGATTGGAAATAATATACTCTGAAAAAAGCGGTCTCTTCACAACATTTCACCATTCGTCTAGTACTCTTCTCATCAAATGAAGGAAGAAAATACCCTTCATTTTAAACTGAAATTTTCTGCTGTTAATCGCGTGCGCGTGCGCGCGTATATTGTGTCGCCTTCTTCCCCTTCCACCTGTCTCTCCCACCGCTCCGCACGAGCACGCAAAGGAACAAGCGAAAATTCCTTCCCAAATAGAGGATAACTGTAGCCTAGTTTTCTCATTCTGAGGCGGTCGAAGTAATGCTTATCGGGCTTATCATGGCAAAATCTCCTTAACACCGTTATTTCTTGACATGACCGACCGCTCCGCTTTACCAACAAGTGATCCTTCTGTATACTCTCAGAAGTCTACTGTGGAAATTTGAGTCTGAAAGAACATTTTTCAGAGATTCGTTCCCTGATTTTTTCTACGTAGCCGATTTGTACTGCAATAGAGGTTTAAT
The DNA here is from genome assembly GCA_029168955.1 of Aplectana chamaeleonis. Taxonomy (NCBI): domain Eukaryota; kingdom Metazoa; phylum Nematoda; class Chromadorea; order Rhabditida; family Cosmocercidae; genus Aplectana; species Aplectana chamaeleonis. The sequence goes on along the minus strand of JAPDOI010002077.1, from coordinate 15,207 downwards.
TATTCATGAAAAACAAGAAAATATATTTTATTGTGAACTATGCCTTTGAGAAACGACAATGATGCCCTTTATCGTTCAGCGCTGTCCTGAAACCTAGTGGAGGATTAACGAGGACAGCTCATTAGGCCCAAGCTTAGGAAGAGACGCGAAAATGGCATCAAGTCCTGAGAAATCCTATTCAAAAACCGCGAAAAACGAGGGGCAACTGAGTTCTCAGAGAGCTCCGAGCAAACAAAAAGCCAACACCAATGAAAAGATCCGATCTGTATGTAACAGGAAGTGTGGTATTGGTTGTTAAGGTCGTGTAGCGGCTACACTATTCGAGTTTTTCTCTGGTTATCTGATGGCTTTGACATTTCTCGGAGTGCATTTAATTTACAACCTTTCGTTTGCAGCTGGAGATTTATACTAATGGTTAAAATTCTGAAAAGGTGTCGAGAATTGGCGACGGGTTTGTCATCTGCAGATATTCGGAAAAATGTTGCGTTCAAAAGCATCGGTACAAACAAAAAATATATTCAGATTGCATTCTGGATACATTCCGCACCGAGTCGAAAAAATTCCTGGAAATTTGTCGGAAAACTATAAAATGAGGAACTCGGAAAAGTCAAGGATTATGTAGGGAAATCTCACATCGTTTACAACTTTTTACTTTTTGAAGCACTACTGCCTGAAGTATGACGAAACAGCATTCGCTCATTGCAATCTCCCAATGGACGTTCAAGGCAGCATACACGCTCGCAAAAGTAGTTGGGATAACAACTTTATTTAACTCAGACGACCAATACGAAAACGCCTACGTCGTTGGAAGCGTCAAAAATTCGCCAAAGCCACCGTTTTGAAACGATAAAGTTGTATGAGAAGGCGGGGTTCCACAGGGAAAGTGGGTGGGGTTCCACACCTCGCTGTTCAAAAATGCTCGAAAAAGATCAATTTGGCTAGCTTTCGAGGTTTCAAACGGCGTAAACGTACAGCACCCGGCCACACTAGTGGAGTAATAGTCCAATCATCGATAGTCCAATCATATTTGCGCTCATGTGCCTTTGCGAGCGCATTCTCCGTTTTCAACAAACTAAAAAACAATCCGTTGTCACTTCATTTCCATCAGTTTTTTCGGGGTATTCCTGTGAAATCTCAATACTATTCCCTGCAAACCTTCGATTCAGATAATAAAATCGGTGGCATTTTTGAGCGTGTATGCTGCCTTTGAAGTGAAAGTTCATCAAATTATTAAGTGTTCGCATCACAAAGTGTAGTAAAAATATGAGCAGGCTTGCGTTTAAAGGCAGCACACACGCTTGCAAACATGGTCGAGATATGAACATAAATAGGCCTGCACTGCCCCTACCATGTCGTCAGCGACGTTTGAAGCACTGAAAATCATCCAGAATGACATAATTTGAGCAATCATGTCTCGCACGCCCGTATTTTCACACCCCTTCGAGTATCAGAATGAAAAGTTAAACTTGAGAAGACACGTGATAGTTTAGAGTGATAGCACTATCAAAAGGGAGTGCTCGAGAGAAACAGCTCGATTTACTTGAGTAGAACATGTCTACATACCGATTAACTCTCGTCCACTGTTGAGAATGCCGCTCTACTCCGGCTGGCTTTTGAAAATGGAGGATTTCATCGGCGTACAAACATGTAATATCCAGGTAAATCGAGCTGTTCCTTTTTGTGCACTCCCTTTTGATAGTGCAATCACACTCAAATATCACATGTTTTCTCAAGTTTAACTTTTCATTCTGTTACTCGAAGGGGTGTTAAAATACGGGCGTGCGAGAAATTACTGCTCAAATTATGTCATTCTGGATGATTATCAGCGCTTCAAACGTCGTTGACGACATGGTAGGGGCTGTGCTGGACTATTTATGCTGATATCTCGACCATGCTTACGAGCGTGTATGCTGCCTTTAAACGAACAATCGATACACTGCTGCAGCAGTCAGCGCACATATTTCCTCTTGACTAGATTTTATGATGGGACTATATTTGAGGGGCGATCAAAAAGGGGCTTGTGATATTAATCAGTTTCTAAAATAAGAGTGATGAGGTAAAAGCTGCCACGATAAGGCTTTCCCGAAATTCCCGGCCGAGGCTTTCAGCGTCTCTCCAACGTGAGGTATTAGATTACTACACTTCAACAAACCCCACCCGCTAAGGGCTAAGAGCAACAACTGGGCGGTAATTGCTCCGTACGCCTGGGAGCCGCCTGGGTGTGTCTGTGTATCGCGAAATATTCTATGGTCTCGGCCCCAAATTCGTCATTGCATGATTCCTCCAGCACTAAAACCCTCCCACCCTCCCAGATTTCACTAACACTTGGATTTCAATTTGTCGCTTTCTCGGTGCAAATCGTAAACACGAGAGGTGAAAACATACGCACACATAAACACACTTAGCATTAGTCCCTGTCTGCGACGTCAAAAGAACGGAAGCACCGCAGTTCCTGCGGCAAGATTGGCTGGATTCGAACTGCGAGGAAATTCGGTGTGAGCGCCGACTGGATTTTTGAACGCTGCAACGATTTCTAGATAAGTTTTGAAATCGTGTTCCTCTAATGGCCCACAAAAACTGTATAGAATGGAAATTGAAGTTTTTCTTCCCAAACTTTTTTCTCTTCCCAAAATGACCGAAATCTGGAAATTCATTTCACATGTGTTGCCTCATTAGCTTAAAAAGTGTTCAATTTGCATTGCTACAGATCTTTATGGTCTCGTTCAGTATCACATGGGGAGTCTACACCACGTATGTGCGGATTTCTTTCCGATTGAACAAAAAAATCCATTTCGACAGGAAATAGAAGAGAGAGCAAAAGCCTCAAAAACTTCAAAAAAATCTGAAAACGGGAAAATACTCAGTCACAAGTTTTCGGCAGAAGCCAAACCTAACATTACATTTTTCTTTTTTTTTCATCCACACGGCTCACATTTTTCTTTTTTTTTTCATCCACACGGCTCGTTTGTGGTTCTCTTATCTCGGGGAAAAAAAGTGCAGCGAGAAAAAATAATCAAATGACACAGCGTCCTTAAAGGCGTTATACACGCTCAATTTCAACTCCAAGTGTTCCACACATTTCGCAAGTTCTAGAACCCTAAACAACACATCTACTAAGGAGAAGGTGGAAAGTTGTCCAAAACAGCCATTTTCATAGTTTTGCGAAGAGAAAGGGTGTACCCGAATGACAATCTCTTGAGTGCAGAATTTTTGTCCGATCTAGCTAAGAATTTTTGTAGGGCTTTCTCTGGGTGAAGATTACAAACCTGAAGCTCATTTGTCGATTTTTCCAGAAAAAGGCTGAATTTGCACAAAGTTTTGCAGTGGGGGGGAATTTTGCTGTCCAAACGCGAGTTTTGGCGATTTCCTGAATGCTACGATGGAATTGCCACGAACCTTCTTTATAAAAGTTAATTGGGCTGCAGAACACAAATCTGTGGAGATTACGGTATGGTTGGTATAAGGCAGCTTGGTCGAAGTCTCAGAATAGGCTCAAAATTTCTCTGTGGGTGTTATTTTGAGTGAAGTTTGGGGTCCATTTGTCGATTTTCAAAATATTAAGGTAGGTTATGCTAGTTAGGCTGCATAATGCCTACCGTAATCTACAGTAACCATAAGTCTGGCGAGGAATAGACCGCAGACTCGCGTTCAGCGTCCTAAATAACTCCCACTTGAAAGTTTTGAGCCGGGTCCGGAGAATTTTTTCTGGACACCCCAGAAATTCCCTAATGGGCACCCTTACCCTTTCGCGAAGCAATGCGAAGGCCTTTTTTAATTTCCCCGGTGGCATTCAGAGAAGTTCGAGCACGGTTCGTCAATGCACTGTTACAAGCCTACAACGAAAAAATGGTTCTCCGAATAGTAAGGATGTGTGTAAAACGGTCTCTGGTACTCACTAGGGAACCTCGCATGGTGTACCCCCGGTTCAGAAAGCTGATGAATGTTTTCTAGCCAAATCTAGCACGCCTTCTTCGAATCTGAACTCGGGTTTTGCTACGGACATCTGCGAAAAAAAGTTATAGCCTGTCAACGTTCGTATTTCCCGCCTTTTTTCTATCAAAAACTCGCATTAGTGTTTGCGAAATCCGGGAACGGACCTCATGCTTGTGTTCAGCGCCCAAAACTACCCCCCACTAAGCAAATTTTGGCTGAAGGCACATTTTCCAAACTTTGCACAGACTGATAGCGTTTTGAAATTGTGCGACTTTTCGGTTGGGCGCTTATTTACACCTCTGAAAGCGTTAAAAAATGCTGCAGATGTGACTCAAAATTCTTCCAGATGGGTTAATTGGGGCGCTGATCACGAATCTGGGGTCTATTTGACGATTTTCCGAGCTTTTCGATCTGATTCGTTCAAATATTCCCATCGGGGGAAAATTTGATGGTAAATTGCGACATTTGCCGATTTCAGGAATGCTTTGATAGATATGGCTCAAATTGTTCGCACTCGGGTTATTTGCAGTGCTAAACACGAATCTGCAATCCGTTCATCGATTTTTGGTAGACTACGGCAGGTTCCGGTTGGTATACGGTAGCTTGGTCAAAGTCTCCGATTTGGCTCAAAATTTCTCTGTGGGTGTTATTTGAGACGCCGAACACGCATTTGAGGTCCATTTTTTGATTTTCGAATTTTTAAGGTAGGTAAAGCCAGTTAAAAGTCATAATGCCTACCGTATCCTACAGAACCATACGTCTAGCGACAAACAGACCCCAGATTCGCGTTCAGCCCCCATAATAACCCCCAGTTGAAAGTTTTAAGCCGAATCCGAATTTTTTTTCAAACGCCCTAAAAATTGGCTGATGGTTAGCCTTACCTTTTCACAAAGCTTCAAAAACGCTTATAACTTAACTTCGTTCAGAGGTGTCCGTTGCAAAATCAGATGTCAGATTCGGAGACAGCGGACCAGAATTGACCAGAAAACATTAATCGTCTTTTAAATGGTGGGGTAGGCTATGCGAGGTGCCCTAGTCAGATGAAAACAGCCCACTTCCCGCCATTCCAATTCGGGCTAGTTGACTTCGCGAGGCTCCAATTTTGTGGGCGTGGCACAGCGCCCCACTTCCCGCGGAGAGAGAGGCTTTCCCGTCTTCCCGCGGAGTGTCGGCCGGCAGTCGGCTGTTCCTGGGAGCCATCGAACACTCATTCATCGATTCCCACTTTGATATCGCCGTTGCACCATCCACTAGAGTGGATCAGCGGACGATTGCTGAGCAGAGCACGCTGTGTTCTGACTTTTTCCAAAGCCCGCGCTGTGCGCGACGCTGGTCTTGGGCAGGCGAACCACTGTCCGTTAATGGCATCTGCGAATGGGAAGACTGCAAGGACAAGTGAGTGTAGGAAGCTTCCCCGTATGAGCTCTCTCCTTTCTTGTTAAAAGCAGCTCAAGATGAAATCTCTAGAAGCGGATTTTTGAAATTTTGTTGTGCCGCAAACTGTTCAAGAACTGTCTTCTGTCAGTCATCAGATTAGCCGTAAGACGGTGGCAGAAGGTCCGCAGAGTACTTGTTCACTGTGTACGGGCAGTCAACGAAACGGCGCTGCCGACTGCCCGCGACCGATCTATTGGCCTTCCGCGGGAAGGGTTACGGGACGTCGGCTAGTGGTACCGCGGGAAGTGTGATGTCTCTATCTGAGTAGGCGCAATTTTGACCACTTAATCGAAAAGGCTGTTTATCTTGTTGAACTCTCGTTCCGCAGTGGCGTTCCGCTCAAAAATCAGTTGGGTTGTGGACATCGTTGACTCAGTCTTATTGGTTGGAAGTTGCCTAATACAAGTACTCAGATAAGAACAGCCCACTTCCCGCCGGCCAAGTCGTGCTAGTCGACTTCGCGCGGCCCCAATTTTGTGGGTGTGGCACAGCGCCCCACTTCCCGCGGAGAGAGAGGTTTTCCAGTCTTCCCGCGGAGTATCGACGGGCAGTCGGCTATTCATGGGGGACATCGAACACTCATTCATCGATTCCCACTTTGATATCGCCGTTGCACCACCCAATAGAGTGGAGCCAGCGGACGATTGCTGAGCAGAGAACGCTGTGTTGAAACTCTTCTCAAAACCCTCGCCGTATGCGACGCTGGCTCTGGGCAGGTGAGCCATTGTCTGTTGATGGCATCTGCGGATAAAAAGACTGCAAGCGCAAGTGAGTGTAGTAAGCAACCGTGTGTAAGCTCACTCCTTACTTGTCAGACGCAGTTCGAGATGAAGAGCCTAGAAGGGGATTTTTGAAATTTTGTTCCAACAGATCTTTATCTAAAGGGTGATTTTAAGGTGTGCCGCAAACTGCTTTTGGATTGTCTTCTGTCAGTCATCAAATTAGCAGTAACGCGATGGCAGAAGGGCCGCAGAGTGCCTGTTCAACGTGTACGGGCAGTAAACGAAACGGCGCTGCCGACTGCCCGCAATCGATCTATTGGCCATCCGCGGGATAGGTTACGGGACGTCGGCTAGTGGTACCGCGGCAAGTGTGTTATCTCTATCTGAGCACGGCCCCCGTTCATTCACTAGACAAAATTCTTCGAGGAGTATCTACTGTACTGTAGAGGGAGGATCAGCATGCTTCAAAAACCACATACATACTGTCCGTATCAAAACGGTATTACCATGGTTACTTCGCGTGCGTGCGCGGAGTAAAGGCTAGAGACGGCGAGGGAGCGAAAGGACAATGGAAGAAGGGAGCACTATAGCGCACTTACACCCAAGATGACTGTAGGGAATTTGGTTTTGACCTTGCATGTAGTCGACCAACAGAGCGATTCCCAGGGGCGAACTCCGATTGGACCGTAGCGATCGTCAGTTTTTCCATATCTTTCGAATAAAACAGCGAGTACACTGTGGAGAAATGTGCACTACAGTTCGTCGAACCTTAAAGGTGGGTCTAATGCCCGATAAGAATTGACAGGGTATTCGGAGACCTTGAAAAAACTCATGGCGGCGAGGGCGAAGTTCGCGATGCGAGCTTAATGTGTTTAAGAAGACGACCCTGTGGTTAGAGAAAATATCTCAACCGTGACAGGGATGCGAAACCCCAAAACACAAATTAGAAAGTATATAAAAATTTCGAGCCAAAGTGAAGTTATTCTAAAGGTATTTATGGTATACGAAAAGCGAAAAATTACGGTTCTGCGTAATCATTCGCAACCATACATATTTTACTGAAGTGCCATGAATTGCACTTTGTTGCGGGCAAGTGGAGTATTTTTGACGAAACTAAAAAAGCAACGGTTCGTAAATTGAATTAACCTTGCCAAAATTTGAATTGTTAAGTGAGTACTGAAGACTTCAACAAGATGGTCGATTTCCTAGATGCCACGTTTTGAAGACGATCCTACTTATTCTTAGAGACACAGTACAACCTAAAAATGTCTCTTGAGATTTTCTGCTTATTTCCAAGACGGTCTCATGCTAATTCCCTCGATTTCTATCGAATCGTACGAGAGCGTCGCAAAACGAAGTTATGGCCCCTGAAACATTGCCGAAAATTGAGAAACGAGAGCATCGTGGACAAGCTTGTAATTTTTGTCATTTGATTTATGCGCGTGGACTTGAATAAAAAGAGAGTGGCTGAGAATGAAGGGAAGAACGGGGCTATTGATCGAAAACCATAGCTCATCTCGCCACTGTAGAGGTGAAAGATGGTCTGTGGGGGTCGTGGCAAAGTGGCTTCTAGCTGTAGGCGCCAGGGTGGCTTCTTCATGTATCTTGTTCATTCGGAGAAATTGGGGAACTCGGCAGGTAATATGGCGTAGGTGTACTTCACAATTGTGTGGAAATCTCAGATTCTGTCCTTGAGGTTGGACTGTGAAATTTAGGCCATACTTACAGTCGCCACGGACCGCACTGACACATCTGGTTTTCTCTTGACGGTGTTGTTTGCGTTGGAGCAATTTCGGTGAAAAAATGTTATAATGTACGTGCACCAAGTTTGCGCCAACGCAAACTACAATTCATCTCCGCATTTGCATTCAGTCCGCAAAGTAAACGCTGACTGCGAAAGCGTGCTGCGGAGCGGTGGCTAGTGTCCTCAGGCAGGAAATTGGGATCACTCGGGCGGAGGGATCACACGGCCACCAAAGGCAAAAATCACACGGGTGATTCCACATTCCTGTCTGAGGATACTAGCAACCGCGCCGCAGCACGCTTTCGCAATCAGTGTGTACTTTGCGGACTGAACGCGAATGCGGAGATGAATTGTACACGGGAAGGAAGAATCAAAAAATCAATGCGATTTTATACGTAAATTCACAGAATTCGTCTAAAACTCAAATGTACGCGAAATAATTAGCAAGAATGAGGAGAATCGCGCCGTAGGCACTATATGAATGCGAAACAACAAACATAGGTGTAACTGAGATGAATATACGTTAATGAATAAGGACAAATAATCGATAGCAACGACCGCAAAATAATACGATGAATGCAATGCACTTTTCTGAATATTTCTCTGTATGGGAATATGTAATGCATTGTGATGGCCGCGAAAAAGTGTATCTATAAAGTGTCGCAGACATAGCTGGCCTATTTTTCATGACAAAATAGCAATCGGCAGTTGTTCACAAAGAATCATCAAAAAGGTTTTTCACTACGATGACAACATGCATGGAAAATTAAGCCTAGTGAATGAATGCGGCCGCGACTACAGATGACCCTCCAGGGGCCGGATGAATCAATGCGCCGGGTTGGGGCAGGGGCAGGGCAGTCTGCAATTTTAGAGATCGCAGTGCGAGGGCAGTAGATCATTCAATCGATCGCACCCCGGCTATGTTTTTCTCTGGTATAGCAGCTGCTAGACTAGAGAAAAACACAGCTGGGGCGAGATTGAGTTTGTGATTTACGGAGATCTTCAAGGACGCAGACAGCCCTGCTCCTGCCCCAACCCGGCCCGTTGATGCATTCGGCATCAGATCGGAATCTCGCTCACCGATTGTGTCGCGGCGTCGTACGGCTCGTTGCAAATGATCGGTTCTCGTAAACTTTCTGGACAAGAATTACCGAAACGTCTACACATATTCCGCTTCATCTTGCCATTCATTTCAGAACAAAAAAAACTTCCCAATGATCGCTTCTATAGTAAAAGAGGCGGGAAAGTCAGTCGTATATCAAAGGATTTAAAGTGAATTGCTGTGACGTGCTTATGATGCTGGGCAGATATTAAGCCCTGGGGGTCAATCAGTGACCACGTAGATTCCGCGTCTTTCCGTTTATTGCATTTAAACACCTTTGGTAACGTTAAAAACTTTGGTGAGTGCCTAATAATACTTTAGGAACCTACTGCATAATTGAGAATACTTCTTCAAGTTAGGATACTATATTTGGACAAGGATGGACTCACTGAGACCGTTGTGTACTTCGTTGTTGTTGCAATGCATATTTGAGTCTTGCGAGCGCCCAACAATTTCGCGTACTTCGCAGGCCATTTTTCGGCTCCGAACCAGCTTACAGTTGGGCTCGTTGTCTCAACCTTGGGTTCGGCTTCTTTTGCTTCTGGGGCCACTGGCTCGCTCCTACGGTTTTCCCGAATCCACGAGCAGTACCCGGAGATAGGGAGAACGAGCAGAACTGTCAGACGGCCTCGATCCCTGTTCGGCGTGACTTGATGCCCAGAATCGCATTAGAAGGTAGGTTGTACAAGCTACCCTGTGGAGAATGGGAAACATGTTTTTAAAATTAACAATGCCTTTCAAAATAGCACAACCAACAAAAAGTCATAGTCTTTTGAAACTTTTTTTGAGTAAGCTATTAGAGATTTCAATAAGGTACATAACGTATTGGAGAGGGCCCCTTGATACTTCAGTCTCCCACTCAGAATATGTAATCACTCAGGCGATTCTCGGCCCTGAGTCGCATTGAACAGGAATAGGAGCCGCCTGACAGTTCGGCTCGTTCTCCCAACCTCCGGGCCACTGCTGTTGCTGTTTCGGGGAAACCGGAGCACCCCGGACACCGACAGCAGTGGCCCAGCAACAGAAGCCGACTCGCAGATTGGGAGCACAAACCGAACTGCCAGGCGGTCGAGGCCAAGAATCCCCTGAGCAGAGCAGAAAGAGCTCCTATAATCTCAAATGCGTTGACAGCTACGGGAAACGTTACAATACAAATCATGATCAAATCAGCTACAACAAAACACCTTTCTCTTCGCAGAATAAAATTGCTCATACGATTTCGAACCCCGAGAGACGTGCACACATTTTTAGACATCACATATGTATGCATAAATTTTCTTACGTTTGTCAGATGTGCCGTGACGACTGCTCATCAACGTATGCTGATGCTGTTTATCTGTTCAGTTCTTCACCACATTTTATGCACGGTTAATAGCCGCAGTAGCAAATTAATAACGAATAGCGTAACAACAGCATCTTTCCGCATCTTTACAGAACTCTATGAAAATAGCACTACTGTGATAAAATAAAAATACGTTCCTACTAATGATTTCACTGCATAATGGACAATGTGGCCTCAGCCAAGGAGATGGCTAGCGATGTGAGGATCACAGATGGAAGCCGCATCTAATGGCGTCGGTAAGGGAGGGTGTCTGCTTCTATGTCGGTAACAATGCGAAATCAGTTGATATTTGAAGGTATAAAAACTTGTAAAAGAGTTAATGCAACAAGAATTTATCCAGAAAGTCATCAAGACTCGCTAAAATTTTACCTAATGTGAAGATCACTTTCACGACTCACTTGGATGCCGTACGAAACTCCAACGCGGAGAGAGGGAGGCAGCACAAATTTTGAAGCTGGAGGAAGGATGATCACATCACTCACGGATCACAGCACCGTACCTTACCTTGCCACACGTTACGGTTGGTTAGGGAGTTGGAGGCCAAAATGAGGAAGGTTCGGATTTTTCGTGTGTGCTCCTACTGTTCCTTCACTAATTACAAGCGGAGTCATGATAAGGAGGAGGTTTGAGCCTTTCTGGAAATGTCTGCATTTCCTATTCCGATGGCATTCACCGCTACATTTCTTGTTGTTCAATGTAAAAGTCAAGGTAATTCCTCACAACCGCTCGCTACCGGCGAAAGTCACAATGCAAAGCTCATCAAAACTACTTCAGACCTAACGAGCAATCTGCCCTCTCAGGCTTCTCTTAGCTAGAGTACGATCGCAAAGCATGAGATTCGTGAGTATTGAACGAGGGCGCATCGCACGTCGATGAGTCTTGAGGCGTCGTTTATATGTAGTTTCGCCATGGAGCGGTGCGCGAAATGCCTTCTTACATATAATTACTGAAGGGAGTGGGCGGTGAGTGTGCTACAAGTTGAAGGTAAGACGCCGTTTATACTACCGCCGGAGTCCGGAGAGGCGAAGTGCACTCCTATTATATCGAGTGTGCCGCGCCGCGTGATCAGTACTACAGGATCACACTTCTCCACGCAAATCGGCGGCAAAGTATAAATGACCCTTTAGGCCAATGGTATAGATTTCCGACACACGGTCGCGTCGCTCTGCACAGTGACAGCGACCGCCTCTCGCCCTTTAAATCTGTCGTTGTCGCAGTGCGCTGCATAGCGACTGCGACAGTGGTAACGGCAGGCATAAACCCATTCGCAGTAAGTCAGCCCTCCACGACACGTCGCTGCGACAGACATGCGACAACTGTTCCTACGATGGCCAGTGCCGTTGCTCCGATGTTGGTCCCGTCACGATTTTTGCTAAATGTCATGGATGTAGCTCATGATAGAGACAAGGTAAACTATTGGCTTTACATAGAGTATGCACTGCCATTGCGTAACGGTGGACGTAGGTATTAATATGGAATCTTCACCTAGATAATGGGGCGACCCGGTAGGATGCTTCAAACTCAAATTAACTTGCGATGCGATTTCAATCGCTACCCACGAACATAATGCTAACGCTTCGCCAGGTGACCGCACTCTTAAAGGCAGTGTTCACGATAAAAATCGTTTTTCTCTTTTTCCATCTATCTTGAAAAGCGCCCCATGCTGATTCTAATGATGTCTCTGAAGTCGTTCGAGACCTTTTGGGAACGGAGTTATGGTCCCTCAAAGATTGAGCTAAGGAAACTTGGTGGACGAGTTGTCCGAGGCTTGTAACTTCCGTCTTTTGCAGCCGATCTATGCGAGCTGACCTGAGTGAAGAGAGAAGCTGAGAATGAAGGGAAGAACGGGGCTAATGATTCGAAATTATCGCACATCTGACGATTTCGAGCATTCATTTGTTCACGTGGGTGGGCGTGTGATGCGCTTTCGGGGTTTGCCTTGCGCTCGAAGTGGCAACTTCGGGCTCTTTTGGAGCTTTTCCTGGCTTGTTTTCATGCGTCCTTTCGACGTCAGCGATACAGTATGCCCCTCCACTACCCATTCCTAGTGGAAACTGAAACACATTTTTTATAGTGAACACTGCCTTTAAAGAAATTTATGGTGCTCCTGATTATTCCTCCGAGTGTAATCCTTAGTAACTAAAGCCACGTTCTCCCCCTAACCTAAGGTTCTCAACAAAAAAGCCGATAACCTGGCCTTTCTTGAATGTTAGCGAGAATCATATAAATTATAAATTCCTACATGTATTTAAAATCATGATATAGTTCTAGTCGAAAAAGAAACGGAAAGGGAGCGCTTGACCAGACCAGGTACAGTGGAATAATCCGCAGATCAATATCACATTAATCAGAGCAGCAAACTCTGAATCGAAGAAACAAACAGAGAGTTCTAGGAATTCTCGATTTTCTTCAATACTGATTTTTTTCCGTCAAAAAGGGCCAAGCGTGAAAAAAAAATGGAAAAGGTAGCATCGTTGCCAACGCGGCTTGTCGGTGACGAACGTCAATTCACCGCAGAAAATGAGCGGTCAAACTTTCCAAAACGATTTCCTCGATCAGCCTCTTCCTTTTCTTTGCTCAATTGACGCTGCTATATACTCCTCTCAATAGTTCTGATCAATCTTCCAAAGATGGAAGTGGACACTTCCAAGCAGCAAAAGTTCCTTCACATAAAAATTGAATGCCTCAACAGCGAAAAAGTAAAGCGGCACATGCATAGGTACTCGTGGAAAGAAAAGTGGTACCATGATGAGACTATTCGAGTAAAAATCAATCTTCGATCAGATGAAAACCTGAATTACCCGCCACAGTTCAGTACTTTCAGTTGTCATTTCCAAACACTCATCTGCATAGAGACCTCACTATCAGCTCGACTTTTGCTGACAATCGGAGCGTATAAAATTTGCGACGACGCCATGAAGGAACGAGAGGAAACCAGCGGTCTGCATGAGGACGGCTAATGTATAAATATGTATGCCTGCAATTTTGTGCAACGAAGATTATTAGATTTCCCAAATTTTTTGGTCTGCTAATAGTTTTTTTTCGAGCTAAGGGTAAAGTGCAGCCCATATCGAGCAGTCGAATCCGTAGCAGTCACTGGACGATAAAAATTCGACACCATATGATGCTCAACAGCCATGAATTTCCGGATGTTCGAATAACTTCAAAATAGAGTGTACAATAGCGTAAGTAATTGGTGCTCTCGGTATTTCGGGAAGATTCTGATTCGGAAAAGGAGAACTGCATGAACCACTGCGGCAATGTTCATACTAGCCAAATGAGAATGGAGGGGACCAAAAGGAGAACCATTTGAAGAAATATGGGGTCCGTGCTGTTGTAATAAATATGTATCACAGCCGGTGATGGAGGGCCACCTGCCCCAAAAACAAATTAGCGGAGTCCGGGGCGAAGCTTTCGGTAAGTAAGAGAGGGCAGCAAGCATATCTATAATAGAAGAGAAAAAATTGCCGAACTTATTTTCGAAAAGATATAGTTTCAGTAGAAGGGCTGTGTACGGAACCAAGTCAGTAATTCGCATAATGGATGATGCGCACAAATTATAGTGGAGTCCACCAAGAGTGTCTCGTTTACTTATCAATAAGAAGCGGTCGACTGGGGATCAATGTGCATGAATCCCATACCAGCACGCTCGATACCGATTGAGCGATCGTGGTTGTGCTACAACGAGTTTCATGTTGTGCTACAACGAGTTTCATGTTCATTGATCTCCAATCGACCGCTTCTCATTGATAAGTAAATGATACACTCTTGGTGGACTCCACTATACTAGAAAATTATGAACAAATTACTTTTGAATGGTTATTCCGTGCTTATTTGAAATGTACAAGTTCTTCTCATTTGCAGAATGGTATTTTCTAAGATCAGTTGAAGATTGCTTTAGAAATTTATGGATATTGCTTTCTAGTTAGATGCATGTTTCCCGATCTCGCAGAATATTTTCATCGACAAAAAAGCAACAATTTACAGCGAGTAACTTCGGCTAGCTGCGTTCGAATAAGGGAAGAATGTGAGCTCTGGTACATCCCTAGTGACCTGTTGATTTCGATTATCACCAGCAGCGGAGCGGTGGGCCTCGGTGAAATATAACTAGTGATAAGGAGGTTTCGACGGAAAAGCCACCATTCGCGCTGTGATAACCGAGAACATGAGTTCACTTGGAATAAAACAGAGTCTACTTGAATCATCCAAAAATATGTAATGCGAGGAAGGCATATGTACAACAGCGCCCGTTTGATTTGGTCAGAAGGCGCGCGTGGATGGGTTTTTGCCCTTTTTTGTCTTTTTTCAGTTACTCTAAACACAACTTTGAACGAAACACGGGTGATACCCATGATCCCGCCGTTTAGGAGTACCCAATAGCATAGATTTGCTTGGGTTTGGTTGAGAACAAGACAAGTTTCGTAATCAGCCAGTTCCTTACATACGGTACAATTGGCAGAAAGGGCGTGACCGTATCAGTCTGCGTTTCCGTGGGTGTACCGTAGATTAATTGCTTGCTGATTGCCAAACTTTTCCATTCCTCAACGGAGCCGAGCCGGAGAATAAAGGTCATACTATTAGATAGCCCTCAACGCCAGAATCATGAATATCGCCCTAGTTCCCCTCAAAATTGTGTTTGATGCGAGTTATACAAAGAGGACGAAAAATACGCGAAAATGCGTACTCGCGCGCCTTCTGATAAAATTCTATGAGCGGTATTGTACGCTTTACTACCATTAACAGTTCTAAAAGAAAGTTCGGAGAGGATTTCAACTGTTACATCCGTAGAGTGCTTAATCCTACTATTGAAGCTTAGATGTAACCAACAACGGAGTTCGCTTTTATCAACCTGGACCTATGAAAGCGACAAAGTTAGCAGACCAAAACACTGTTTTGCGCAGAATTTTGCAGAAATTACAATGCAGAG
>JAPDOI010002076.1:0-76292 GCA_029168955.1 Aplectana chamaeleonis | reverse complement strand
TTCACGAAGTTGAAACTCCTCTTCACTTCTGCTCCAATCCTAGTCCACCCAAACCCTGAGTTATGCTTTTTACCATCGGCGTGGACGCATCTGACTCCAAGGGTAGGGGCAGAAGTTCTGCCACAACGATACAGGGGAGAAGATGCTACTACACCTGTGCGCATATTTCTTCTCTCGCCAAATGTCCCCCGCAGAGAGAAACTATGACATCGGGAATAAGGAACTACTGGCAATCAAGGAAGCCTTCTCCGAGTGGAGACACCTGCTGGAGGGAGCTGCCAACCCCATAATCGTACTAACTGACCACAAAAACCTTGAGTTCATCCGCAGTGCTAAGAGACTCACAGCCAGACAGGCCAGATGGAGCCTATTCTTTTCCCGCTTCAACTTTCTCATCACCTATCGCCCCGGATCAAAAAACGGCAAGGCTGACGCCCTCTCCAGAATGTTTTCAGAGCCCTCACAGAGTAATAAGGGCCAAGATAACATCCTACCCGAGAAAAGTGTTGTGGGGGCCACCTACTCCAAAGAACTCCTGGGCACAATCAAAGAAGGATACGAAAATGACCCCTTCCTCGCCCACCCCACAAGGAATGGTCATTGGTTTCATCAGGATCGACAACTATATGTACCAGAAATGGCACGGCTCGATGTACTGAAATATAACCACGATACCAAGTTGGCTGGCCATCCAGGTACAAGAAAGACCCAGGAACTCCTGTCCCGCTCCTTCTGGTGGCCGACGTATAAGGAAGATACTAAAAAGTTTGTCTCCTCATGCACGGTCTGTGCCCGCAACAAGACTCCCCGCTCTTCACCCGTGGGGCTGCTGCAACCACTCCCCATCCCCTCCCGCCCTTGGGGTTCAATTTCTATGGACTTTGTGGTTGACCTACCCCCTTCAAAAGGGATGAACACCATCCTGGTCGTCGTGGACCGCCTTACTAAGATGGCCCATTTCATCCCCTGCAAGGGCCTACCCACCGCCAAACAGACGGCTGACCTTGTCTTCCGTGAGATCTTTAGGTTACATGGGGTTCCGGATGATGTGGTCTCAGACCAAAGTTCTGGAAGAACTTTTGCCTGGCGCTCGGGGTTAAAGTAAACCTGTCCTCCGCTTTCCACCCTCAGTCAAATGGGCAGACGGAGAGAACTAACCAGACCCTAGAGCAGTACCTCCGCTGTTTCAGCTCTCATCTGCAGGATGACTGGCTTGACCATCTCCCCACAGCCGAGTTCGCCTACAACAATGCTGAGCACAGCTCAACCAAGCACAGCCCTTTCTTTGCTAACACAGGCTCGCACCCGGTGTTCATTCCCCACCTGCCCATCGCCTCCACCCTCCCAGCAGTGGCCGAGCGCCTAACAACCCTACAGGAGGCACAAAAGGACATTATAGACAACCTCCAGCTCGCCCAGAGGCGTTTTAAACAGGGAGCAGACAGACGCCGCAAACCCACCCCGGGCTTCCATGTAGGAGACAAGGTATGGCTGTCCACCAGGAACCTCAGACTGAAGGTCCCCTCCAAAAAGTTAGCCCCAAAATACATGGGTCCGTTTAAGGTCACCGCACAAATCAACGAGGTCACGTTCCGGCTCGACCTTCCGGATTCCATTAGGGTGCACCCTGTCTTTCATTGCTCCCTCCTCAAGCCATACGTGGAGAATACCTTCACCGGCCGCCACTCGCCCCCTCCACCACCCGTGAGGGTACAAGGTGAGGAAGAGTTCGTTGTCGAGAAGATCCTTGACTCCAGGATCCACCGAGGAAAATTGCAATACCTAATTGGGTGGGAAGGCTACCCTCCCGAGGATAACTCCTGGGAGCCTGAAGAAAATGTCCACGCCCCCAGACTGGTAAAAGAGTTTCACCAACAGCACCCCGGTAAGCCTGCCCCTGCGGTGCCCGGAGGTCACCTTGGAAGGGGGGGAGTACTGTCGGGACTCGAACCTGTGACTGGTCATGTCCCAGGCGGTAGCTCTAACCACTAAGCTACCAGCCCTTCTGGACTTTTCCTTTATCTGTAATCCTTCATATACCTTGCTCCTGTCTAGCCTTGCTCATCAACCCTGATTCCTTGCACCTGCTACTTCCCCTTTATAAGCTCAGCCTCCTGCATCAGTTCCTTGCTGGTTATTGTGCCTACAAGCCTGTAACAAGTTTCCTCTCTGCTCCTCCACGACTACTGCTGTTTACCTTCGTTGCCAACCCGGACCGTTTGACCTTGCTGAATTGCCGCCTGCATTGACCCTTTGCCTTCCACCGACCACGCCTCCGTCTACTCCTGCTGTTACCTCGCTGCCATCTCTACTGCTGACCCGGACTGATCGACCACGCTACCTGCCTCCTGCTTCTGTGGGCCTTTGCCACTGGACTCCAACCTCCAGCCAGCTGTCCTCTGACTCAGGTGAGCCAAGGACCGTTACAGTCACCTTGCTACTCTGTGGCCTCCTCATACTGCTGCCACCTCCACACTCTGTCATTGTGCCACTTTGTGGCCTCCTCCTGATGCTGCTGCTGCCACCTCCACATTCTGTCATTGTGCCACTCTGTGGCCTCCTGATGCTGCTGCCACCTCCACACTGTCATTGTGCCACCCTGTGGCCTCCTCCTGATGCTGCTGCTGCCACCTCCACACTCTGTCATTGTGCCACTCTGTGGCCTCCTGATGCTGCTGCTGCCACCTCCACACTCTGTCATTGTGCCACCCTGTGGCCTCCTCCTGATGCTGCTGCCACCACCTCCACACTCTGTCATTGTGCCACTCTGTGGCCTCCTGATGCTGCCACCTCCACACTGTCATTGTGCCACCCTGTGGCCTCCTCCTGATGCTGCTGCTGCCACCTCCACACTCTGTCATTGTGCCACTCTGTGGCCTCCTGATGCTGCTGCCACCTCCACACTGTCATTGTGCCACTCTGTGGCCTCCTCCTGATGCTGCTGCCACCTCCAGACTCTGTCATTGGGCCACTCTGTGGTCTCCTCATGCTGCTTCCACCTCACCACTATGTCATTCACCACAAATAAATTCAGATTGAACCAAATACAGGCTGTATCACACATCATCAATTAATGCATTAAAAGCTGCAACATCAAAGTGAGTAGGTAATTCTTGAAATAGAGACCATGGCTTTACTAAGAATTGCCACAGTTTTGCAGTTTTAGTTTATGACCATGTGGTTTTTGCAGGTAAATAAAGTCATATTTTCCCAGATCACCATCAGTCCCTCAGGTCTAAAGGGCACTAGCATCCCTCCAGTTTCACCTCCTGTCAGCACCATTTACAAGCCTCCACCAGATTTTTTGTGTGGGCTTTGCTGATATATTTTTGTGGCTGTAAATGGTGCAATAGCCCATCTGACCATACAATTACAAAGTTGTCATGTCTCATAAACACATATAATTAAATCTTAGCAAGCTAAAATTATATAAATCTAAACAGTTATGATTAAATTTGTCATCAATATGATAAGAGGTAGAAAAAGTGAAGATAAAAATATATGGCAGCATAATTCCTATAATCCTACTGGATGAAACAAAAGATGACAAGGTCGCTGGTCACAATTATAAATAATCAAGATGTTAGAGAATCCTTTGAACATTTGACATTAGAGAAGGTGTCAGACGTGGGCACATTAAGTGCTCTTTGTGAAGATACAGATTACTTATCACAGCATGTAATTATATTAATAGAAGGCATCAGCTGTTCATAATCATAATACTTAGTTTTCTTAATGATTTTTGCCATTTATGAGTATTGTCTCTATAGAATACATTAAAAATATAGATTTCTACCGTTAGTAAATCTATGACATAAAAATCAGATTTCTCAGTGCTTGATACCTTTTAACGGCTAACTGAACAGATTGATTATTTACATAGGTCTCTTTCTCCAAGCATGTTATAACATAAAATGTCTGAAGATTCACATATTTATACACCAAAGTACATAGGAATAATGAGGTAGATGAGACAAGTGATGTAAGGGAAGATAACTATTTGTATAGGAGCAAACAGATAGTTGTAACAAGTAGTTACAGGTAAGAAGTGTGTCACTTTTACTGTCATATGATATTTATCCAGTGCATGCAAACTTAAAAATGTTCGAGTTCGGGATCCGAACTAGACCCGAACTTGACTCTAAACCCAAACCTAGAGATGAGCGAACTGTTCTTGCAAAGTTCTGGTCCGTACCGGATTTTGGGGTGTCCGTGACACGGACCGAACTCCGAACTTTTTTGAAAAGTCCGTGGTTCGAGTTCGTAGTTCGTCATTTTTATGGCGCGCTTTGAATTGCTGCAGAGCAGCCAATCAACTTGCCTCATACTCCTTTGACCCAAGAGGCGGTCACAGCCCTGCCTACAAGCAGGGCTGTGATTGGCCAAGCGCAGCATGTGACCCAGCCGCTATTTAAGCTGGAGTCACGTCGCGACGTGCGCACTTCGCTCTGAATCAGCATAGGGATAGGATGCAGCTGCTCGGTTAGGGCGAGATAGGCAGGGAAAACTGATTTAAGACTTCAACTGAAGTGTTTAAGCTACAGCTGTGACTCGTTCACCCACTGCTCCAGGCTTGCTCACTATTTTTTTGGCTGGGCAGACCTTTTTTTCCTGGCACTTTGTCTGTGGTGATCGGCGGCGGCCATTTTGGGACTTGTGGTGCGCCAGCACATGCAGCCACAAAGTCCATTAATCCCCTAATCTATTCGATTTTTTCATATATATCCTACATCAGGGGTTTGGCTGTGATTATTTAGTCACCCCTAGTGACACAGCAAAGATTTTTTCATATGTTTTTTACTGGGTAAACTGAAAGTAATTCAGTTCAAATGCCATGAAAGTGGTATGTCAGCTAGGCTAGGATTTTTCATAAAAAGGGTATATTACTCAAATAGTTAACATTGAATAGCTAAAACCAGCTATTTCATACATCTGTTATACCGCCGTTTGAGGGCCTACTCCGCATCTGTCCGTAAAAGGGTATATTTCAGTAACTGTTATAATTGCCTAGCTGAAACGACACCTTTCATACATCCGTTTTACCCGCAGTAAGCCGGATAAAATTGTTTTTTTCCCAAAAAGGGTATATTTCACTATTTTGTAAAATTATATAGCAAAAACCAGCTATTTCAAACACCTGGTTGAACAGCAGGAGCCGGAATAATTTGTTTTTTCATAAAAAGGGGATATTACTCAAATAGTTAACATTGAATAGCTAAAACCAGCTATTTCATACATCTGTTATACCGCCGTTTGCGGGCCTACTCCGCATCTGTCCGTAAAAGGGTATATTTCAGTAACTGTTATAATTGCCTAGCTGAAACGACACCTTTCATACATCCGGTTTACCTGTAGTTAGCCGGATAAAATTGTTTTTTTCACAAAAAGGGTATATTTCACTATTTTGTAAAATTATATACCAAAAACCAGCTATTTCATACACCTGGTTGAACTCTAGTAGCAGGAATCATTTGTTTTTTCATAAAAAGGGTATATTACTCAAATAGTTAACATTGAATAGCTAAAACCAGCTATTTCATACATCTGTTATACCGCCGTTTGCGGGCCTACTCCGCATCTGTCCGTAAAAGGGTATATTTCAGTAACTGTTATAATTGCCTAGCTGAAACGACACCTTTCATACATCCGGTTTACCTGTAGTTAGCCGGATAAAATTGTTTTTTCACAAAAAGGGTATATTTCACTATTTTGTAAAATTATATACCAAAAACCAGCTATTTCATACACCTGGTTGAACTCTAGTAGCAGGAATCATTTGTTTTTTCATAAAAAGGGTATATTACTCAAATAGTTAACATTGAATAGCTAAAACCAGCTATTTCATACATCTGTTATACCGCCGTTTGCGGGCCTACTCCGCATCTGTCCGTAAAAGGGTATATTTCAGTAACTGTTATAATTGCCTAGCTGAAACGACACCTTTCATACATCCGTTTTACCCGCAGTAAGCCGGATAAAATTGTTTTTTTCCTAAAAAGGGTATATTTCACTATTTTGTAAAATTATATACCAAAAACCAGCTATTTCATACACCTGGTTGAACTCTAGTAGCAGGAATCATTTGTTTTTTCATAAAAAGGGTATATTACTCAAATAGTTAACATTGAATAGCTAAAACCAGCTATTTCATACATCTGTTATACCGCCGTTTGCGGGCCTACTCCGCATCTGTCCGTAAAAGGGTATATTTCAGTAACTGTTATAATTGCCTAGCTGAAACGACACCTTTCATACATCCGGTTTACCTGTAGTTAGCCGGATAAAATTGTTTTTTTCACAAAAAGGGTATATTTCACTATTTTGTAAAATTATATACCAAAAACCAGCTATTTCATACACCTGGTTGAACTCTAGTAGCAGGAATCATTTGTTTTTTCATAAAAAGGGTATATTACTCAAATAGTTAACATTGAATAGCTAAAACCAGCTATTTCATACATCTGTTATACCGCCGTTTGAGGGCCTACTCCGCATCTGTCCGTAAAAGGATATATTTCAGTAACTGTCATAATAGCCTTGCTGAAACGACACCTTTCATACATCCGGTTTACCTGTAGTTAGCCGGATAAAATTGTTTTTTTCACAAAAAGGGTATATTTCACTATTTTGTAAAATTATATACCAAAAACCAGCTATTTCATACACCTGGTTGAACTCTAGTAGCAGGAATCATTTGTTTTTTCATAAAAAGGGTATATTACTCAAATAGTTAACATTGAATAGCTAAAACCAGCTATTTCATACATCTGTTATACCGCCGTTTGCGGGCCTACTCCGCATCTGTCCGTAAAAGGGTATATTTCAGTAACTGTTATAATTGCCTAGCTGAAACGACACCTTTCATACATCCGGTTTACCTGTAGTTAGCCGGATAAAATTGTTTTTTTCACAAAAAGGGTATATTTCACTATTTTGTAAAATTATATACCAAAAACCAGCTATTTCATACACCTGGTTGAACTCTAGTAGCAGGAATCATTTGTTTTTTCATAAAAAGGGTATATTACTCAAATAGTTAACATTGAATAGCTAAAACCAGCTATTTCATACATCTGTTATACCGCCGTTTGCGGGCCTACTCCGCATCTGTCCGTAAAAGGATATATTTCAGTAACTGTCATAATAGCCTTGCTGAAACGACACCTTTCATACATCCGGTTTACCTGTAGTTAGCCGGATAAAATTGTTTTTTTCACAAAAAGGGTATATTTCACTATTTTGTAAAATTATATACCAAAAACCTGCTATTTCATACACCTGGTTGAACTTTAGGAGCAGGAATAATTTGTTTTTTCATAAAAAGGGTATATTACTCAAATAGTTAACATTGAATAGCTAAAACCAGCTATTTCATACATCTGTTATACCGTCGTTTGCGGGCCTACTCCGCATCTGTCCGTAAAAGTGTATATTTCAGTAACTGTTATAATTGCCTAGCTGAAAGGACACCTTTCATACATCCGTTTTACCCGCAGTAAGCCGGATAAAATTGTTTTATTCACAAAATTGGTATATTTCACTATTTTGTAAAATTATATACCAAAAACCTGCTATTCCATACACCTGGTTGAACTGCTAGAGCAGGAATAATTTGTTTTTTCATAAAAAGGGTATATTACTCAAATAGTTAACATTGAATAGCTAAAACCAGCTATTTCATACATCTGTTATACCGCCGTTTGCGGGCCTACTCCGCATCTGTCCGTAAAAGGGTATATTTCAGTAACTGTTATAATTGCCTAGCTGAAACGACACCTTTCATACATCCGGTTTACCTGTAGTTAGCCGGATAAAATTGTTTTTTTCCCAAAAAGGGTATATTTCACTATTTTGTAAAATTATATAGCAAAAACCTGCTATTTCATACACCTGGTTGAACAGCAGGAGCAGGAATCATTTGTTTTTTCATAAAAAGGGTATATTACTCAAATAGTTAACATTGAATAGCTAAAACCAGCTATTTCATACATCTGTTATACCGCCGTTTGCGGGCCTACTCCGCATCTGTCCGTAAAAGGGTATATTTCAGTAACTGTTATAATTGCCTAGCTGAAACGACACCTTTCATACATCCGGTTTACCTGTAGTTAGCCGGATAAAATTGTTTTTTTCACAAAAAGGGTATATTTCACTATTTTGTAAAATTATATAGCAAAAACCTGCTATTCCATACACCTGGTTGAACAGCAGGAGCCGGAATAATTTGTTTTTTCATAAAAAGGGGATATTACTCAAATAGTTAACATTGAATAGCTAAAACCAGCTATTTCATACATCTGTTATACCGCCGTTTGCGGGCCTACTCCGCATCTGTCCGTAAAGGGTATATTTCAGTAACTGTTATAATTGCCTAGCTGAAACGACACCTTTCATACATCCGGTTTACCTGTAGTTAGCCGGATAAAATTGTTTTTTTCACAAAAAGGGTATATTTCACTATTTTGTAAAATTATATACCAAAAACCAGCTATTTCATACACCTGGTTGAACTCTAGTAGCAGGAATCATTTGTTTTTTCATAAAAAGGGTATATTACTCAAATAGTTAACATTGAATAGCTAAAACCAGCTATTTCATACATCTGTTATACCGCCGTTTGCGGGCCTACTCCGCATCTGTCCGTAAAAGGGTATATTTCAGTAACTGTTATAATTGCCTAGCTGAAACGACACCTTTCATACATCCGGTTTACCTGTAGTTAGCCGGATAAAATTGTTTTTTTCACAAAAAGGGTATATTTCACTATTTTGTAAAATTATATACC
Source organism: Aplectana chamaeleonis (assembly GCA_029168955.1). Taxonomy (NCBI): domain Eukaryota; kingdom Metazoa; phylum Nematoda; class Chromadorea; order Rhabditida; family Cosmocercidae; genus Aplectana; species Aplectana chamaeleonis. The sequence goes on along the minus strand of JAPDOI010002076.1, from coordinate 67,507 downwards.
AAAAACCAGCTATTTCAAACACCTGGTTGAACAGCAGGAGCCGGAATAATTTGTTTTTTCATAAAAAGGGTATATTACTCAAATAGTTAACATTGAATAGCTAAAACCAGCTATTTCATACATCTGTTATACCGCCGTTTGCGGGCCTACTCCGCATCTGTCCGTAAAAGGGTATATTTCAGTAACTGTTATAATTGCCTAGCTGAAACGACACCTTTCATACATCCGGTTTACCTGTAGTTAGCCGGATAAAATTGTTTTTTTCACAAAAAGGGTATATTTCACTATTTTGTAAAATTATATAGCAAAAACCTGCTATTCCATACACCTGGTTGAACAGCAGGAGCCGGAATAATTTGTTTTTTCATAAAAAGGGTATATTACTCAAATAGTTAACATTGAATAGCTAAAACCAGCTATTTCATACATCTGTTATACCGCCGTTTGCGGGCCTACTCCGCATCTGTCCGTAAAAGGGTATATTTCAGTAACTGTTATAATTGCCTAGCTGAAACGACACCTTTCATACATCCGGTTTACCTGTAGTTAGCCGGATAAAATTGTTTTTTTCACAAAAAGGGTATATTTCACTATTTTGTAAAATTATATAGCAAAAACCTGCTATTCCATACACCTGGTTGAACAGCAGGAGCAGGAATCATTTGTTTTTTCATAAAAAGGGTATATTACTCAAATAGTTAACATTGAATAGCTAAAACCAGCTATTTCATACATCTGTTATACCGCCGTTTGAGGGCCTACTCCGCATCTGTCCGTAAAAGGGTATATTTCAGTAACTGTTATAATTGCCTAGCTGAAACGACACCTTTCATACATCCGGTTTACCTGTAGTTAGCCGGATAAAATTGTTTTTTTCACAAAAAGGGTATATTTCACTATTTTGTAAAATTATATACCAAAAACCAGCTATTCCATACACCTGGTTGAACTGCAGGAGCAGGAATAATTTGTTTTTTCATAAAAAGGGTATATTACTCAAATAGTTAACATTGAATAGCTAAAACCAGCTATTTCATACATCTGTTATACCGCCGTTTGAGGGCCTACTCCGCATCTGTCCGTAAAAGGGTATATTTCAGTAACTGTTATAATTGCCTAGCTGAAACGACACCTTTCATACATCCGGTTTACCTGTAGTTAGCCGGATAAAATTGTTTTTTTCACAAAAAGGGTATATTTCACTATTTTGTAAAATTATATACCAAAAACCAGCTATTCCATACACCTGGTTGAACTGCAGGAGCAGGAATAATTTGTTTTTTCATAAAAAGGGTATATTACTCAAATAGTTAACATTGAATAGCTAAAACCAGCTATTTCATACATCTGTTATACCGCCGTTTGCGGGCCTACTCCGCATCTGTCCGTAAAGGGTATATTTCAGTAACTGTTATAATTGCCTAGCTGAAACGACACCTTTCATACATCCGGTTTACCTGTAGTTAGCCGGATAAAATTGTTTTTTTCACAAAAAGGGTATATTTCACTATTTTGTAAAATTATATAGCAAAAACCTGCTATTTCATACACCTGGTTGAACAGCAGGAGCAGGAATCATTTGTTTTTCATAAAAAGGGTATATTACTCAAATAGTTAACATTGAATAGCTAAAACCAGCTATTTCATACATCTGTTATACCGCCGTTTGCGGGCCTACTCCGCATCTGTCCGTAAAAGGGTATATTTCAGTAACTGTTATAATTGCCTAGCTGAAACGACACCTTTCATACATCCGGTTTACCTGTAGTTAGCCGGATAAAATTGTTTTTTTCACAAAAAGGGTATATTTCACTATTTTGTAAAATTATATAGCAAAAACCTGCTATTCCATACAACTGGTTGAACAGCAGGAGCCGGAATAATTTGTTTTTTCATAAAAAGGGTATATTACTCAAATAGTTAACATTGAATAGCTAAAACCAGCTATTTCATACATCTGTTATACCGCCGTTTGCGGGCCTACTCCGCATCTGTCCGTAAAAGGGTATATTTCAGTAACTGTTATAATTGCCTAGCTGAAACGACACCTTTCATACATCCGGTTTACCTGTAGTTAGCCGGATAAAATTGTTTTTTTCACAAAAAGGGTATATTTCACTATTTTGTAAAATTATATAGCAAAAACCTGCTATTCCATACACCTGGTTGAACAGCAGGAGCCGGAATAATTTGTTTTTTCATAAAAAGGGTATATTACTCAAATAGTTAACATTGAATAGCTAAAACCAGCTATTTCATACATCTGTTATACCGCCGTTTGCGGGCCTACTCCGCATCTGTCCGTAAAAGGGTATATTTCAGTAACTGTTATAATTGCCTAGCTGAAACGACACCTTTCATACATCCGGTTTACCTGTAGTTAGCCGGATAAAATTGTTTTTTTCACAAAAAGGGTATATTTCACTATTTTGTAAAATTATATAGCAAAAACCTGCTATTTCATACACCTGGTTGAACAGCAGGAGCCGGAATAATTTGTTTTTTCATAAAAAGGGTATATTACTCAAATAGTTAACATTGAATAGCTAAAACCAGCTATTTCATACATCTGTTATACCGCCGTTTGCGGGCCTACTCCGCATCTGTCCGTAAAAGGGTATATTTCAGTAACTGTTATAATTGCCTAGCTGAAACGACACCTTTCATACATCCGGTTTACCTGTAGTTAGCCGGATAAAATTGTTTTTTCCCAAAAAGGGTATATTTCACTATTTTGTAAAATTATATAGCAAAAACCTGCTATTCCATACACCTGGTTGAACTGCTAGAGCACGAATAATTTGTTTTTTCATAAAAAGGGTATATTACTCCAATAGTTAACATTGAATAGCTAAAACCAGCTATTTCATACATCTGTTATACCGCCGTTTGCGGGCCTACTCCGCATCTGTCCGTAAAAGGGTATATTTCAGTAACTGTTATAATTGCCTAGCTGAAACGACACCTTTCATACATCCGGTTTACCTGTAGTTAGCCGGATAAAATTGTTTTTTTCACAAAAAGGGTATATTTCACTATTTTGTAAAATTATATAGCAAAAACCTGCTATTTCATACACCTGGTTGAACGCTAGTAGCAGGAATCATTTGTTTTTTCATAAAAAGGGTATATTACTCAAATAGTTAACATTGAATAGCTAAAACCAGCTATTTCATACATCTGTTATACCGCCGTTTGAGGGCCTACTCCGCATCTGTCCGTAAAAGGGTATATTTCAGTAACTGTCATAATAGCCTTGCTGAAACGACACCTTTAATACATCCGGTTTACCTGTAGTTAGCCGGATAAAATTGTTTTTTTCACAAAAAGGGTATATTTCACTATTTTGTAAAATTATATAGCAAAAACCTGCTATTCCATACACCTGGTTGAACTGCTAGAGCAGGAATAATTTGTTTTTTCATAAAAAGGGTATATTACTCAAATAGTTAACATTGAATAGCTAAAACCAGCTATTTCATACATCTGTTATACCGCCGTTTGCGGGCCTACTCCGCATCTGTCCGTAAAAGGGTATATTTCAGTAACTGTTATAATTGCCTAGCTGAAACGACACCTTTCATACATCCGGTTTACCTGTAGTTAGCCGGATAAAATTGTTTTTTTCACAAAAAGGGTATATTTCACTATTTTGTAAAATTATATAGCAAAAACCTGCTATTTCATACACCTGGTTGAACAGCAGGAGCAGGAATAATTTGTTTTTTCATAAAAAGGGTATATTACTCAAATAGTTAACATTGAATAGCTAAAACCAGCTATTTCATACATCTGTTATACCGCCGTTTGAGGGCCTACTCCGCATCTGTCCGTAAAAGGGTATATTTCACTAACTGTCATAATAGCCTTGCTGAAACGACATCTTTCATACATCCGGTTTACCTGTAGTTAGCCGGATAAAATTGTTTTTTTCCCAAAAAGGGTATATTTCACTATTTTGTAAAATTATATAGCAAAAACCTGCTATTTCATACACCTGGTTGAACAGCAGGAGCAGGAATCATTTGTTTTTTCATAAAAAGGGTATATTACTCCAATAGTTAACATTGAATAGCTAAAACCAGCTATTTCATACATCTGTTATACCGCCGTTTGAGGGCCTACTCCGCATCTGTCCGTAAAAGGATATATTTCACTAACTGTTATAATAGCCTGGCTGAAACGACATCTTTCATACATCCGGTTTACCTGTAGTTAGCCGGATAAAATTGTTTTTTTCCCAAAAAGGGTATATTTCACTATTTTGTAAAATTATATAGCAAAAACCTGCTATTTCATACACCTGGTTGAACAGCAGGAGCAGGAATAATTTGTTTTTTCATAAAAAGGGTATATTACTCCAATAGTTAACATTGAATAGCTAAAACCAGCTATTTCATACATCTGTTATACCGCCGTTTGAGGGCCTACTCCGCATCTGTCCGTAAAAGGGTATATTTCAGTAACTGTCATAATAGCCTTGCTGAAACGACACCTTTCATACATCCGGTTTACCTGTAGTTAGCCGGATAAAATTGTTTTTTTCCCAAAAAGGGTATATTTCACTATTTTGTAAAATTATATAGCAAAAACCTGCTATTCCATACACCTGGTTGAACTGCTAGAGCACGAATAATTTGTTTTTTCATAAAAAGGGTATATTACTCCAATAGTTAACATTGAATAGCTAAAACCAGCTATTTCATACATCTGTTATACCGCCGTTTGCGGGCCTACTCCGCATCTGTCCGTAAAAGGGTATATTTCAGTAACTGTTATAATTGCCTAGCTGAAACGACACCTTTCATACATCCGTTTTACCCGCAGTAAGCCGGATAAAATTGTTTTTTTCCCAAAAAGGGTATATTTCACTATTTTGTAAAATTATATAGCAAAAACCTGCTATTCCATACACCTGGTTGAACTGCTAGAGCACGAATAATTTGTTTTTTCATAAAAAGGGTATATTACTCCAATAGTTAACATTGAATAGCTAAAACCAGCTATTTCATACATCTGTTATACCGCCGTTTGCGGGCCTACTCCGCATCTGTCCGTAAAAGGGTATATTTCAGTAACTGTTATAATAGCCTGGCTGAAACGACATCTTTCATACATCCGGTTTACCTGTAGTTAGCCGGATAAAATTGTTTTTTTCCCAAAAAGGGTATATTTCACTATTTTGTAAAATTATATAGCAAAAACCTGCTATTCCATACACCTGGTTGAACTGCTAGAGCACGAATAATTTGTTTTTTCATAAAAAGGGTATATTACTCCAATAGTTAACATTGAATAGCTAAAACCAGCTATTTCATACATCTGTTATACCGCCGTTTGCGGGCCTACTCCGCATCTGTCCGTAAAAGGGTATATTTCAGTAACTGTCATAATAGCCTTGCTGAAACGACGTATTTCATACATCCGGTTTACCTGTAGTTAGCCGGATAAAATTGTTTTTTTCCCAAAAAGGGTATATTTCACTATTTTGTAAAATTATATAGCAAAAACCTGCTATTCCATACACCTGGTTGAACTGCTAGAGCACGAATAATTTGTTTTTTCATAAAAAGGGTATATTACTCCAATAGTTAACATTGAATAGCTAAAACCAGCTATTTCATACATCTGTTATACCGCCGTTTGCGGGCCTACTCCGCATCTGTCCGTAAAAGGGTATATTTCAGTAACTGTCATAATAGCCTTGCTGAAACGACGTATTTCATACATCCGGTTTACCTGTAGTTAGCCGGATAAAATTGTTTTTTTTCCCAAAAAGGGTATATTTCACTATTTTGTAAAATTATATAGCAAAAACCTGCTATTTCATACACCTGGTTGAACAGCAGGAGCCGGAATAATTTGTTTTTTCATAAAAAGGGTATATTACTCAAATAGTTAACATTGAATAGCTAAAACCAGCTATTTCATACATCTGTTATACCGCCGTTTGAGGGCCTACTCCGCATCTGTCCGTAAAAGGGTATATTTCAGTAACTGTCATAATAGCCTTGCTGAAACGACACCTTTCATACATCCGGTTTACCTGTAGTTAGCCGGATAAAATTGTTTTTTTCCCAAAAAGGGTATATTTCACTATTTTGTAAAATTATATAGCAAAAACCTGCTATTCCATACACCTGGTTGAACAGCAGGAGCAGGAATCCTTTGTTTTTTCATAAAAAGGGTATATTACTCAAATAGTTAACATTGAATAGCTAAAACCAGCTATTTCATACATCTGTTTTACCGCCGTTTGAGGGCCTACTCCGCATCTGTCCGTAAAAGGGTATATTTCAGTAACTGTCATAATAGCCTTGCTGAAACGACATCTTTCATACATCCGGTTTACCTGTAGTTAGCCGGATAAAATTGTTTTTTTCACAAAAAGGGTATATTTCACTATTTTGTAAAATTATATAGCAAAAACCTGCTATTTCATACACCTGGTTGAACAGCAGGAGCAGGAATAATTTGTTTTTTCATAAAAAGGGTATATTACTCAAATAGTTAACATTGAATAGCTAAAACCAGCTATTTCATACATCTGTTATACCGCCGTTTGAGGGCCTACTCCGCATCTGTCCGTAAAAGGATATATTTCACTAACTGTCATAATAGCCTTGCTGAAACGACACCTTTCATACATCCGGTTTACCTGTAGTTAGCCGGATAAAATTGTTTTTTTCACAAAAAGGGTATATTTCACTATTTTGTAAAATTATATAGCAAAAACCTGCTATTTCATACACCTGGTTGAACAGCAGGAGCAGGAATCATTTGTTTTTTCATATAAAGGGTATATTACTCCAATAGTTAACATTGAATAGCTAAAACCAGCTATTTCATACATCTGTTATACCGCCGTTTGAGGGCCTACTCCGCATCTGTCCGTAAAAGGGTATATTTCACTAACTGTCATAATAGCCTTGCTGAAACGACGTATTTCATACATCCGGTTTACCTGTAGTTAGCCGGATAAAATTGTTTTTTTCCCAAAAAGGGTATATTTCACTATTTTGTAAAATTATATAGCAAAAACCTGCTATTTCATACACCTGGTTGAACAGCAGGAGCAGGAATCATTTGTTTTTTCATATAAAGGGTATATTACTCCAATAGTTAACATTGAATAGCTAAAACCAGCTATTTCATACATCTGTTATACCGCCGTTTGAGGGCCTACTCCGCATCTGTCCGTAAAAGGGTATATTTCAGTAACTGTCATAATAGCCTTGCTGAAACGACGTATTTCATACATCCGGTTTACCTGTAGTTAGCCGGATAAAATTGTTTTTTTCCCAAAAAGGGTATATTTCACTATTTTGTAAAATTATATAGCAAAAACCTGCTATTTCATACACCTGGTTGAACAGCAGGAGCAGGAATCATTTGTTTTTTCATAAAAAGGGTATATTACTCAAATAGTTAACATTGAATAGCTAAAACCAGCTATTTCATACATCTGTTATACCGCCGTTTGAGGGCCTACTCCGCATCTGTCCGTAAAAGGGTATATTTCACTAACTGGCATAATAGCCGTGCTGAAAGCACGCATTTCATACATCCGGTTTATCTGTAGTTAGCCGGCAAAAATTGTTTTTTTCACAAAAAGTGTCTATTTCACTATTTTGTAAAATTATATACCAAAAACCAGCTATTCCATACACCTGGTTGAACTGCAGGAGCAGGAATAATTTGTTTTTTCATAAAAAGGGTATATTACTCAAATAGTTAACATTGAATAGCTAAAACCAGCTATTTCATACATCTGTTATACCGCCGTTTGCGGGCCTACTCCGCATCTGTCCGTAAAAGGGTATATTTCACTAACTGGCATAATAGCCCTGCTGAAAGCACGCATTTCATACATCCGTTTTACCCGCAGTAAGCCGGATAAAATTGTTTTTTTCCTAAAAAGGGTATCTTTCACTATTTTGTAAAATTATATACCAAATACCAGCTATTTCAAACACCTGGTTGAACAGCAGGAGCCGGAATAATTTGTTTTTTCATAAAAAGGGGATATTACTCAAATAGTTAACATTGAATAGCTAAAACCAGCTATTTCATACATCTGTTATACCGCCGTTTGCGGGCCTACTCCGCCTCTGTCGTTAAAGGGTATATTTCACTAACTGGCATAATAGCCCTGCTGAAAGCACGCATTTCATACATCCGGTTTATCAGTAGTTAGCCGGCAAAAATTGTTTTTTTCACAAAAAGTGTCTATTTCACTATTTTGTAAAATTATATACCAAAAACCAGCTATTCCATACACCTGGTTGAACTGCAGGAGCAGGAATAATTTGTTTTTTCATAAAAAGGTTATATTACTCAAATAGTTAACATTGAGTAGCTAAAACCAGCTATTTCATACATCTGTTATACCGCCGTGTGAGGGCCTACTCCGCCTCTGTCCGTAAAAGGGTCTATTTCACTAACTGGCATAATAGCCCTGCTGAAAGCACGCATTTCATACATCCGGTTTATCAGTAGTTAGCCGGCAAAAATTGTTTTTTTCACAAAAAGTGTCTATTTCACTATTTTGTAAAATTATATACCAAAAACCAGCTATTCCATACACCTGGTTGAACTGCAGGAGCAGGAATAATTTGTTTTTTCATAAAAAGGTTATATTACTCAAATAGTTAACATTGAATAGCTAAAACCAGCTATTTCATACATCTGTTATACCGCCGTGTGAGGGCCTACTCCGCCTCTGTCCGTAAAAGGATATATTTCACTAACTGGCATAATAGCCCTGCTGAAAGCACGCATTTCATACATCCGGTTTATCTTTAGTTAGCCGGCAAAAATTGTTTTTTCACAAAAAGTGTCTATTTCACTATTTTGTAAAATTATATACCAAAAACCAGCTATTCCATACACCTGGTTGAACTGCAGGAGCAGGAATAATTTGTTTTTTCATAAAAAGGGTATATTACTCAAATAGTTAACATTGAATAGCTAAAACCAGCTATTTCATACATCTGTTATACCGCCGTTTGAGGGCCTACTCCGCCTCTGTCCGTAAAAGTGTATATTTCACTAACTGGCATAATAGCCCTGCTGAAAGCACGCATTTCATACATCCGGTTTATCTTTAGTTAGCCGGCAAAAATTGTTTTTTTCACAAAAAGTGTCTATTTCACTATTTTGTAAAATTATATACCAAAAACCAGCTATTCCATACACCTGGTTGAACTGCAGGAGCAGGAATAATTTGTTTTTTCATAAAAAGGTTATATTACTCAAATAGTTAACATTGAGTAGGTAAAACCAGCTATTTCATACATCTGTTATACCGCCGTGTGAGGGCCTACTCCGCCTCTGTCCGTAAAAGGGTATATTTCACTAACTGGCATAATAGCCCTGCTGAAAGCACGCATTTCATACATCCGGTTTATCTTTAGTTAGCCGGCAAAAATTGTTTTTTTCACAAAAAGTGTCTATTTCACTATTTTGTAAAATTATATACCAAAAACCAGCTATTCCATACACCTGGTTGAACTGCAGGAGCAGGAATAATTTGTTTTTTCATAAAAAGGGTATATTACTCAAATAGTTAACATTGAATAGCTAAAACCAGCTATTTCATACATCTGTTATACCGCCGTGTGAGGGCCTACTCCGCCTCTGTCCGTAAAAGGGTATATTTCACTAACTGGCATAATAGCCCTGCTGAAAGCACGCATTTCATACATCCGGTTTATCTTTAGTTAGCCGGCAAAAATTGTTTTTTTCACAAAGAGGGTATATTTCACTGTTTTTTAGAATTATATACCAAAAACCAGCTATTCCATACACCTGGTTGAACTGCAGGAGCAGGAATAATTTGTTTTTTCATAAAAAGGTTATATTACTCAAATAGTTAACATTGAATAGCTAAAACCAGCTATTTCATACATCTGTTATACCGCCGTGTGAGGGCCTACTCCGCCTCTGTCCGTAAAAGGGTATATTTCACTAACTGGCATAATAGCCCTGCTGAAAGCACGCATTTCATACATCCGGTTTATCTTTAGTTAGCCGGCAAAAATTGTTTTTTTCACAAAGAGGGTATATTTCACTGTTTTTTAGAATTATATACCAAAAACCAGCTATTCTATACACCTGGTTGAACTGCAGGAGCAGGAATAATTTGTTTTTTCATAAAAAGGGTATATTACTCAAATAGTTAACATTGAGTAGGTAAAACCAGCTATTTCATACATCTGTTATACCGCCGTGTCAGGGCCTACTCCGCCTCTGTCCGTAAAAGTGTCTATTTCACTAACTGGCATAATAGCCGTGCTGAAAGCACGCATTTTATACATCCGCTTTATCTGTAGTTAGCTGGCAAAAACTGTTTTTTTCACATAGAGGGTATATTTCACTGTTTTTTAGAATTATATACCAAAAACCAGCTATTCTATACACCTGGTTGAACTGCAGGAGCAGGAATTATTTGTTTTTTCATAAAAAGGGTATATTACTCAAATAGTTAACATTGAGTAGGTAAAACCAGCTATTTCATACATCTGTTATACCGCCGTGTGAGGGCCTACTCCGCCTCTGTCCGTAAAAGGGTATATTTCACTAACTGGCATAAAAGCCCTGCTGAAAGCACGCATTTCATACGTCCGGTTTATCTTTAGTTAGCCGGCAAAAATTGTTTTTTTCACAAAGAGGGTATATTTCACTGTTTTTTAGAATTATATACCAAAAACCAGCTATTCCATACACCTGGTTGAACTGCAGGAGCAGGAATAATTTGTTTTTTCATAAAAAGGGTATATTACTCAAATAGTTAACATTGAATAGCTAAAACCAGCTATTTCATACATCTGCTTTACCGCCGTTTAAGGGCCTACTCCGCCTCTGTCCGTAAAAGTGTATATTTCAGTAAATGTCATAATAGCCGTGCTGAAAGGACGCATTTCATACATCCGGTTTACCTGTAGTTAGCCGGCAAAAATTGTTTTTTTCACATAAAGGGTATATTTCACTGTTTTTTAGAATTATATACCAAAAACCAGCTATTCCATACACCTGGTTGAACTGCTAGAGCAGGAATAATTTGTTTTTTCATAAAAAGGGTATATTACTCAAATAGTTAACATTGAATAGCTAAAACCAGCTATTTCATACATCTGTTATACCGCCGTTTGAGGGCCTACTCCGCCTCTGTCCGTAAAAGTGTATATTTCACTAACTGGCATAATAGCCGTGCTGAAAGCACGCATTTCATACATCCGGTTTATCTGTAGTTAGCCGGCAAAAATTGTTTTTTTCACATAGAGGGTATATTTCACTGTTTTTTAGAATTATATACCAAAAACCAGCTATTCCATACACCTGGTTGAACTGCAGGAGCAGGAATAATTTGTTTTTTCATAAAAAGGGTATATTACTCAAATAGTTAACATTGAATAGCTAAAACCAGCTATTTCATACATCTGTTATACCGCCGTGTGAGGGCCTACTCCGCCTCTGTCCGTAAAAGGGTCTATTTCACTAACTGGCATAATAGCCGTGCTGAAAGCACGCATTTCATACATCCGGTTTATCTGTAGTTAGCCGGCAAAAATTGTTTTTTTCACATAGAGGGTATATTTCACTATTTTGTAAAATTATATACCAAAAACCAGCTATTCCATACACCTGGTTGAACTGCAGGAGCAGGAATAATTTGTTTTTTCATAAAAAGGTTATATTACTCAAATAGTTAACATTGAATAGCTAAAACCAGCTATTTCATACATCTGTTATACCGCCGTGTGAGGGCCTACTCCGCCTCTGTCCGTAAAAGGGTCTATTTCACTAACTGGCATAATAGCCCTGCTGAAAGCACGCATTTCATACATCCGGTTTATCAGTAGTTAGCCGGCAAAAATTGTTTTTTTCAAATTGAGGGTATATTTCACTGTTTTTTAGAATTATATACCAAAAACCAGCTATTCCATATACCTGGTTGAACTGCAGGAGCAGGAATAATTTGTTTTTTCATAAAAAGGTTATATTACTCAAATAGTTAACATTGAATAGCTAAAACCAGCTATTTCATACATCTGTTATACCGCCGTGTGAGGGCCTACTCCGCCTCTGTCCGTAAAAGGGTCTATTTCACTAACTGGCATAATAGCCCTGCTGAAAGCACGCATTTCATACATCCGGTTTATCTGTAGTTAGCCGGCAAAAATTGTTTTTTTCACATAGAGGGTATATTTCACTGTTTTTTAGAATTATATACCAAAAACCAGCTATTCCATATACCTGGTTGAACTGCAGGAGCAGGAATAATTTGTTTTTTCATAAAAGGTTATATTACTCAAATAGTTAACATTGAATAGCTAAAACCAGCTATTTCATACATCTGTTATACCGCCGTGTGAGGGCCTACTCCGCCTCTGTCCGTAAAAGGGTATATTTCACTAACTGGCATAATAGCCCTGCTGAAAGCACGCATTTCATACATCCGGTTTATCTGTAGTTAGCCGGCAAAAATTGTTTTTTTCACATAGAGGGTATATTTCACTGTTTTTAGAATTATATACCAAAAACCAGCTATTCCATACACCTGGTTGAACTGCAGGAGCAGGAATAATTTGTTTTTTCATAAAAAGGGTATATTACTCAAATAGTTAACATTGAATAGCTAAAACCAGCTATTTCATACATCTGTTATACCGCCGTGTGAGGGCCTACTCCGCCTCTGTCCGTAAAAGGGTCTATTTCACTAACTGGCATAATAGCCCTGCTGAAAGCACGCATTTCATACATCCGGTTTATCTGTAGTTAGCCGGCAAAAATTGTTTTTTTCACATAGAGGGTATATTTCACTGTTTTTTAGAATTATATACCAAAAACCAGCTATTCCATATACCTGGTTGAACTGCAGGAGCAGGAATAATTTGTTTTTTCATAAAAAGGTTATATTACTCAAATAGTTAACATTGAATAGCTAAAACCAGCTATTTCATACATCTGTTATACCGCCGTGTGAGGGCCTACTCCGCCTCTGTCCGTAAAAGGGTATATTTCACTAACTGGCATAATAGCCCTGCTGAAAGCACGCATTTCATACATCCGGTTTATCTTTAGTTAGCCGGCAAAAATTGTTTTTTTCACATAGAGGGTATATTTCACTGTTTTTTAGAATTATATACCAAAAACCAGCTATTCCATACACCTGGTTGAACTGCAGGAGCAGGAATAATTTGTTTTTTCATAAAAAGGGTATATTACTCAAATAGTTAACATTGAGTAGGTAAAACCAGCTATTTCATACATCTGTTATACCGCCGTGTGAGGGCCTACTCCGCCTCTGTCCGTAAAAGGGTATATTTCACTAACTGGCATAATAGCCCTGCTGAAAGCACGCATTTCATACATCCGGTTTATCTTTAGTTAGCCGGCAAAAATTGTTTTTTTTCACATAGAGGGTATATTTCACTGTTTTTTTAGAATTATATACCAAAAACCAGCTATTCCATACACCTGGTTGAACTGCAGGAGCAGGAATAATTTGTTTTTTCATAAAAAGGGTATATTACTCAAATAGTTAACATTGAATAGGTAAAACCAGCTATTTCATACATCTGTTATACCGCCGTGTGAGGGCCTACTCCGCCTCTGTCCGTAAAAGGGTATATTTCACTAACTGGCATAATAGCCCTGCTGAAAGCACGCATTTCATACATCCGGTTTATCTGTAGTTAGCCGGCAAAAATTGTTTTTTTCACATAGAGGGTATATTTCACTGTTTTTTAGAATTATATACCAAAAACCAGCTATTCCATACACCTGGTTGAACTGCAGGAGCAGGAATAATTTGTTTTTTCATAAAAAGGTTATATTACTCAAATAGTTAACATTGAATAGGTAAAACCAGCTATTTCATACATCTGTTATACCGCCGTGTGAGGGCCTACTCCGCCTCTGTCCGTAAAAGGGTATATTTCACTAACTGGCATAATAGCCCTGCTGAAAGCACGCATTTCATACATCCGGTTTATCTTTAGTTAGCCGGCAAAAATTGTTTTTTTCACATAGAGGGTATATTTCACTGTTTTTTAGAATTATATACCAAAAACCAGCTATTCCATACACCTGGTTGAACTGCAGGAGCAGGAATAATTTGTTTTTTCATAAAAGGTTATATTACTCAAATAGTTAACATTGAGTAGGTAAAACCAGCTATTTCATACATCTGTTATACCGCCGTGTGAGGGCCTACTCCGCCTCTGTCCGTAAAAGGGTATATTTCACTAACTGGCATAATAGCCCTGCTGAAAGCACGCATTTCATACATCCGGTTTATCTTTAGTTAGCCGGCAAAAATTGTTTTTTCACAAAGAGGGTATATTTCACTGTTTTTTAGAATTATATACCAAAAACCAGCTATTCCATACACCTGGTTGAACTGCAGGAGCAGGAATAATTTGTTTTTTCATAAAAAGGGTATATTACTCAAATAGTTAACATTGAGTAGGTAAAACCAGCTATTTCATACATCTGTTATACCGCCGTGTCAGGGCCTACTCCGCCTCTGTCCGTAAAAGTGTCTATTTCACTAACTGGCATAATAGCCCTGCTGAAAGCACGCATTTCATACATCCGGTTTATCTTTAGTTAGCCGGCAAAAATTGTTTTTTTCACATAGAGGGTATATTTCACTGTTTTTTAGAATTATATACCAAAAACCAGCTATTCCATACACCTGGTTGAACTGCAGGAGCAGGAATAATTTGTTTTTTCATAAAAAGGTTATATTACTCAAATAGTTAACATTGAGTAGGTAAAACCAGCTATTTCATACATCTGTTATACCGCCGTGTGAGGGCCTACTCCGCCTCTGTCCGTAAAAGGGTATATTTCACTAACTGGCATAATAGCCCTGCTGAAAGCACGCATTTCATACATCCGGTTTATCTTTAGTTAGCCGGCAAAAATTGTTTTTTTCACATAGAGGGTATATTTCACTGTTTTTTAGAATTATATACCAAAAACCAGCTATTCCATACACCTGGTTGAACTGCAGGAGCAGGAATAATTTGTTTTTTCATAAAAAGGTTATATTACTCAAATAGTTAACATTGAGTAGGTAAAACCAGCTATTTCATACATCTGTTATACCGCCGTGTGAGGGCCTACTCCGCCTCTGTCCGTAAAAGGATATATTTCACTAACTGGCATAATAGCCCTGCTGAAAGCACGCATTTCATACATCCGGTTTATCTTTAGTTAGCCGGCAAAAATTGTTTTTTTCACATAGAGGGTATATTTCACTGTTTTTTTAGAATTATATACCAAAAACCAGCTATTCCATACACCTGGTTGAACTGCAGGAGCAGGAATAATTTGTTTTTTCATAAAAAGGGTATATTACTCAAATAGTTAACATTGAGTAGGTAAAACCAGCTATTTCATACATCTGTTATACCGCCGTGTGAGGGCCTACTCCGCCTCTGTCCGTAAAAGGGT
This sequence comes from Aplectana chamaeleonis, assembly GCA_029168955.1. Taxonomy (NCBI): domain Eukaryota; kingdom Metazoa; phylum Nematoda; class Chromadorea; order Rhabditida; family Cosmocercidae; genus Aplectana; species Aplectana chamaeleonis. Next base: position 52,039 of record JAPDOI010002076.1, on the reverse strand, counting down.
ATATTTCACTAACTGGCATAATAGCCCTGCTGAAAGCACGCATTTCATACATCCGGTTTATCTTTAGTTAGCCGGCAAAAATTGTTTTTTTCACATAGAGGGTATATTTCACTGTTTTTTAGAATTATATACCAAAAACCAGCTATTCCATACACCTGGTTGAACTGCAGGAGCAGGAATAATTTGTTTTTTCATAAAAAGGGTATATTACTCAAATAGTTAACATTGAGTAGGTAAAACCAGCTATTTCATACATCTGTTATACCGCCGTGTGAGGGCCTACTCCGCCTCTGTCCGTAAAAGGGTATATTTCACTAACTGGCATAAAAGCCCTGCTGAAAGCACGCATTTTATACATCCGGTTTATCTGTAGTTAGCCGGCAAAAACTGTTTTTTTCACATAGAGGGTATATTTCACTGTTTTTTAGAATCATATACCAAAAACCAGCTATTCCATACACCTGGTTGAACTGCAGGAGCAGGAATAATTTGTTTTTTCATAAAAAGGGTATATTACTCAAATAGTTAACATTGAGTAGGTAAAACCAGCTATTTCATACATCTGTTATACCGCCGTGTGAGGGCCTACTCCGCCTCTGTCCGTAAAAGGGTATATTTCACTAACTGGCATAATAGCCCTGCTGAAAGCACGCATTTCATACATCCGGTTTATCTTTAGTTAGCCGGCAAAAATTGTTTTTTTCACATAGAGGGTATATTTCACTGTTTTTTAGAATTATATACCAAAAACCAGCTATTCCATACACCTGGTTGAACTGCAGGAGCAGGAATAATTTGTTTTTTCATAAAAAGGTTATATTACTCAAATAGTTAACATTGAGTAGGTAAAACCAGCTATTTCATACATCTGTTATACCGCCGTGTGAGGGCCTACTCCGCCTCTGTCCGTAAAAGGGTATATTTCACTAACTGGCATAATAGCCCTGCTGAAAGCACGCATTTCATACATCCGGTTTATCTTTAGTTAGCCGGCAAAAATTGTTTTTTCACATAGAGGGTATATTTCACTGTTTTTTAGAATTATATACCAAAAACCAGCTATTCCATACACCTGGTTGAACTGCAGGAGCAGGAATAATTTGTTTTTTTCATAAAAAGGGTATATTACTCAAATAGTTAACATTGAGTAGGTAAAACCAGCTATTTCATACATCTGTTATACCGCCGTGTGAGGGCCTACTCCGCCTCTGTCCGTAAAAGGATATATTTCACTAACTGGCATAATAGCCCTGCTGAAAGCACGCATTTCATACATCCGGTTTATCTTTAGTTAGCCGGCAAAAATTGTTTTTTTCACATAGAGGGTATATTTCACTGTTTTTTAGAATTATATACCAAAAACCAGCTATTCCATACACCTGGTTGAACTGCAGGAGCAGGAATAATTTGTTTTTTCATAAAAAGGGTATATTACTCAAATAGTTAACATTGAGTAGGTAAAACCAGCTATTTCATACATCTGTTATACCGCCGTGTGAGGGCCTACTCCGCCTCTGTCCGTAAAAGGGTATATTTCACTAACTGGCATAATAGCCCTGCTGAAAGCACGCATTTCATACATCCGGTTTATCTTTAGTTAGCCGGCAAAAATTGTTTTTTCACATAGAGGGTATATTTCACTGTTTTTTAGAATTATATACCAAAAACCAGCTATTCCATACACCTGGTTGAACTGCAGGAGCAGGAATAATTTGTTTTTTCATAAAAAGGGTATATTACTCAAATAGTTAACATTGAGTAGGTAAAACCAGCTATTTCATACATCTGTTATACCGCCGTGTGAGGGCCTACTCCGCCTCTGTCCGTAAAAGGGTATATTTCACTAACTGGCATAATAGCCCTGCTGAAAGCACGCATTTCATACATCCGGTTTATCTTTAGTTAGCCGGCAAAAATTGTTTTTTTCACATAGAGGGTATATTTCACTGTTTTTTAGAATTATATACCAAAAACCAGCTATTCCATACACCTGGTTGAACTGCAGGAGCAGGAATAATTTGTTTTTTCATAAAAAGGGTATATTACTCAAATAGTTAACATTGAGTAGGTAAAACCAGCTATTTCATACATCTGTTATACCGCCGTGTGAGGGCCTACTCCGCCTCTGTCCGTAAAAGGGTATATTTCACTAACTGGCATAATAGCCCTGCTGAAAGCACGCATTTCATACATCCGTTTTACCCGCAGTAAGCCGGATAAAATTGTTTTTTTCCTAAAAAGGGTATCTTTCACTATTTAGTAAAATTATATACCAAATACCAGCTATTTCAAACACCTGGTTGAACAGCAGGAGCCGGAATAATTTGTTTTTTCATAAAAAGGGTATATTACTCAAATAGTTAACATTGAATAGCTAAAACCAGCTATTTCATACATATACATATTTATACTTATTGTGCCAAATATACTTTTTATTAGTGTGCTGGTTGGTGCATCGCAACAATGAGGAAACAATCTAGTAGGGGACGTGGACGCGGCCGTGGTGGTGTCAGTAGACCCTTTGGTGCAGGGAGAGGACGTGGCCGTTCGGCCACCGCCACAGAAAGTAGTGAACCAACTACCTCAGGTCCCGGTAGCCGCCAGAATTTAAATCGATATTTGGTGGGGCCCAATGCCGTTTTGAGGATGGTAAGGCCCGAGCAGGTACAGGCATTAGTCGATTGGGTGGCCGACAGTGCATCCAGCACGTTCACAACATTATCTCACACCCAGTCTTCAGCAGAAAGCGCCCAGATGGCTCCCGAAAACCAAGCCCATCAGTCTGTCAGATCACCCCCATGCATATCAGGGAAACAGCCTGAGCCAGAAGTTATGCAGCAGTCTCTGATACTGTTTGAAGACTCTGCTGGCAGGGTTTCCCAAGGGCATCCACCTAGCCCTTCCGCAGCGGTGGAAGACATACCATGCACTGACGCACAACCACTTATGTTTCCAGATGATGAGGACATGGGAATACCACCTCAGCAGAGTCATCCAGTATCTGATGATGACGAAACGCAGGTGCCTACTGTGGCGTCTTACTGCAGTGTGCAGGCTGAACAGGAGGAGGTCAGGGAGGAAGACTGGGTGGAAGACGATGCAGAGGACGATGAGGTCCTAGACCCCACATGGACTGAAGGTCGTGCCGCTGACTTGGATAGTTCACAGGAAGAGGCAGTGGTGAGACCGAGACAACAGCGAAGCCAAAGAGAGAGCAGGGGGCAAAAGCAGATCAGCCGCCGCCCCGAGAGTTCGCCTGCTACTGGCCAGCGCCAACAGGGACTCAGCACCCCAAAGGCAACTTCAAGGAGTTCCCTGGCATGGCACTTCTTCAAACAATGTGCTGACGACAAGGCCCGAGTGATTTGCACGCTGTGCCATCAGAGCCTGAGGCGGGGCGTTAACGTTCTGAACCTCAGCACAACTTGCATGACCAGGCATCTACATGCAAAGCATGAACTGCAGTGGAGTAAACACCTTAAAAACAAGGAACTCAATCAGGCTCCCCCTGCCCACTCTACTGCTGCTGCCTCGGCCACTGCCTCCGCCACGGGAGGAATGTTGCCACCTGCCGACCACCACACAGAGGATGTGCCACCGACACCACCACCACCAACTGCGTCACCAAGCATCTCCACCCTGTCACCCATCAGCAGCGTTCAGCTCTCCATCTCACAAACCTTTGAGAGAAAGCGTAAATTCCCACCAAGCCACCCTCGAGCCCTGGGCCTGAATGCCAGCATTTCTAAACTACTGGCCTTTGAAATGCTGTCATTCAGGCTGGTGGACACAGACGGCTTCAAACAGCTGATGGCCATGGCTGTCCCACAGTATGTTGTTCCCAGCCGCCACTACTTCTCCAAGACAGCCGTGCCTTCCCTGCACAAGCAAGTATCTGATCAAATCAAGTGTGCACTGCGCAACGCCATTTGTGGCAAGGTCCACCTAACCACAGATACGTGGACCAGTAAGCACGGCCAGGGACGCTATATCTCCCTAACTGCACACTGGGTAAATGTAGTGGCGGCTGGGCCCCAGGCGGAGAGTTCCTTTGCGCACATCCTTCCTCCGCCAAGGATCGCAGGGCATCATTCTTTGCCTCCTGTAGCCTCCTCCTCCTACTTGGCCTCCTCCTCCACTGCTTCCACCAGCTCATCCAGTCAGCCACACACCGTCACCACCAACTTCAGCACAGCCCGGGGTAAACGTCAGCAGGCCATTCTTAAACTCTTATGTTTGGGGGACAGGCCCCACACCGCGCAGGAGTTGTGGCGGGGTATTGAGCAACAGACCGACGAGTGGTTGCTGCCGGTGGGCCTCAAGCCCGGCCTGGTGGTGTGCGATAATGGGCGAAATCTCGTGGCAGCTCTGGGACTAGCCGGTTTGACGCACATCCCTTGCCTGGCGCATGTGCTGAATTTGGTGGTGCAGAAGTTCCTCCACAACTACCCAGACATGTCAGAGCTGCTGCATAAAGTGCGGGCCGTCTGTGCGCGCTTCCGGCGTTCACATCCTGCCGCTGCTCGCCTGTCTGCTCTACAGCGGAACTTCGCCCTTCCCGCTCACCGCCTAATATGCGACGTGCCCACCCGTTGGAACTCCACCTTGCACATGCTGGAGAGACTGTGCGAGCAGCAGCAGGCCATAGTGGAGTTTCAGCTGCAGCACGCACGGGTCAGTCGCACTGCGGAACAGCACCACTTTACCACCAATGATTGGGCCTCCATGCGAGACCTGTGTGCCCTGTTGCGCTGTTTCGAGTACTCCACCAACATGGCCAGTGGCGATGACAGCGTTATCAGTCTTACAATACCACTTTTATGTCTCCTTGAGAAAACGCTTAGGGCTATGATGGAAGAGGAGGTGGCCCGGGAAGAGGAGGAGGAGGAGGAGGGTTCGTTTTTAGCACTGTCAGGCCAGTCTGTTAGAAGTGGCTCAGAGGGAGGTATTTTCCAACAGCAGAGAGCAGGTACAAATGTGGCCAGCCAGGGCCCACTACCGGAGGACGAGGAGGATGAGGAGGAGGTGGAGGAGGATGAGGAGGAAGCAGGTTCACAGCGGGGTGTCACCCAACACAGCTCAGGCACCTCACTGGTGCGTGGCTGGGGGGATATAGAGGACGATGGCGATACGCCCCCCACAGAGGACAGCTTGTCCTTAACTCTGGGGAGCCTGGCACACATGAGCGACTACATGCTGCAGTGCCTGCGCAACGACAGCAGAGTTGCCCACATTTTAACGTGTGCAGACTACTGGGTGGCCACCCTGCTTGATCCCCGGTACAAAGACAATGTGCCTACTTTACTTCCTGCACTGGAGCGTGATAGGAAGATGCGCGAGTACAAGCGCACGCTGGTAGACGCGCTCCTGAGAGCATTCCCAAATGTCACAGGGGAACAGGTGGAAGGCCAAGGCAGAGGAGGCGCTAGGGGTCGCCAACGCAGCTTTGTCACGGCCAGCTCCTCTGAGGGCAGGGTTAGCATGGCAGAAATGTGGCAAAGTTTTGTCTCCACGCCACAGATAAATGCACCACCTGATACGGAACGTGTTAGCAGGAGGCAACATTTCACTAACATGGTTGAACAGTACGTCTGCACATCCCTCCACGTACTGACGGATGGTTCGGCCCCATTCAACTTCTGGGTTTCAAAATTGTCCACGTGGCCCGAGTTAGCATGTTATGCCTTGGAGGTACTGTCCTGCCCGGCGGCCAGCGTTTTATCTGAACGTGTATTCAGCACGGCAGGGGGCGTCATTACTGACAAACGCAGTCGCCTGTCAACAGCCAACGTGGACAAGCTGACGTTCATAAAAATGAACCAGGCATGGATCCCACAGGACCTGGCCCTCCCTTGTGCAGAGTAGTCCTTAATAACTGCCTTCCCCTAAACCATGTTGTCTTGTACTCCGTGCCACTTCTTTATCGAATAATTATTTTTTTTAAATTAACCAGGATCTTGGGGTGCAACCCAAAGTTGAATGAACCTCTCCTCTGTCTGCTGGCCGGGGCCTAAATAGATGAAAGTGGCCTGTTAAACTGGTGGGTGAAATGAAGCCGTAACCTCTGCCATGCGACCTCTCTCCTCTGTCTGGGTGCAGGGGTCAAAGTAACTATATGTGGCCTTCTCCTGTGGTGGGTGATATGATGCAATGATTCTCTGGTGTGGGACCTCTCTCCTCCGTCTGGGTGCAGGGGTCAAAGTAACCAAATGTGGCCTTCTCCTGTGGTGGGTGATATGATGCCTGATTCTCTGCTGTGGGACCTCTCTCCTCCGTCTGGGTGCAGGGGTCAAAGTAACCAAATGTGTCCTTCTCCTGTGGTGGGTGATATGATGCCTGATTCTCTGCTGTGGGACCTCTCTCCTCCGTCTGGGTGCAGGGGTCAAAGTAACCAAATGTGGCCTTCTCCTGTGGTGGGTGATATGATGCAATGATTCTCTGCTGTGGGACCTCTCTCCTCCGTCTGGGTGCAGGGGTCAAAGTAACCAAATGTGGCCTTCTCCTGTGGTGGGTGATATGATGCCTGATTCTCTGCTGTGGGACCTCTCTCCTCCGTCTGGGTGCAGGGGTCAAAGTAACCAAATGTGGCCTTCTCCTGTGGTGGGTGATATGATGCCTGATTCTCTGCTGTGGGACCTCTCTCTCCTAGTGATGAAGCGGGAGAGTGTCATATTAGATTTACGATGAAATTCAGCGAATATTAAGCAAGAATATTAGTTTAAATGAAATCAAAAAATCGAATATTAAATATTAATACAATTATTAAATTATTATAAGATTTAAATATGTCGCATATGTGCGATTTACAACCAAAACTAAGCTTTCCTATTGGTTTGGTATCTAGAATTAGCGAATGTGACGAAATGGCGAATGTATTCGTCATATTCCTCAAAACGAAGATAGCGAAATATTCTGCATCTTCGTTTTAGCTTCCTATTCGTCAACTTCGCTAATTCTACCACTCAAATAGGAAAGTTGACTAGAGACAGCTAAGTTTTTAATTCGCGATGCGATAATATTACTTTGATTTTTTTTTCAAATAAATAAAATAATTATCATACCTGATAATTATTATAATTATTCTATTTATTTAAAAAAAAAGCAAAGTAATATAATCGCATCGCGAATTAAACGCAGCCGTCTCTATAGTCACCTTTCCTATTTGCTAGAATTAGCGAAATTGACGAATATGGAGCTAAAACGAAGATGGAGAATATTTCGCTATCTTCGTTTTAAGGAATATGACGAATACATTCGCTATTTCGTCATCTTCGCTAATTCTACCAAGCCAACCATAGAAACCACGTATTAGTTGAAATCGCAATGCGATTACTTCAAGTTATATTAATCGCATTGCGATTTCAACTTTGAGCTGAGTTTCTAATGGGTCAGCTAGTAGAATTGACGAAGATAGCGAATATGAATGGAATATAGCACTATATTCTCTATCTTCGTTAAGTCTAAGTGGAAATCGCGATGCGATTTATTAAAGTTATAATAATCGCATTGCGATTTCGCGTATGTTCTCACATCCGCCAGTACATTCTTGCATTCGTCAAGGACGAATTAGCGAATATGGATGGAATATAGCATTATATTCTCCATCTTCGTTAAATCTAAGTTGAAATCGCGATGCGATTTATTAGTTATAATAATCGCATCGCGATTTCGCATTCGTCACTTACAAATGCTAGAATGTACTGTCGGATGTGAGAACATACGCGAAATCGCAATGCGATTATTATAGCTTTAATAAATCGCATTGCGATTTCGCGTATGTTCTCACATCCGACAGTACATTCTTGCATGGAGCGGCAACAGACACTGCATGGAGCGGCCAGGAAGCTAGGAATCCTAAGACCAGGTAAGAATTACTTTTGGGAAGTGGGATAGGAACAAATATAACAATAAAAAAAAAATTATTTAGCGAATATGCGAAATAGCGAATTTATAGCGCTATATTCGAAATATTCGCGAATTAGCGAAGTGCCGATATTCGCGAAAAAAATTCGCTATTCGAATATTCGCGCTCAACACTATGTGGGACCTCTCTCCTCTGTCTGGGTGCTGGGGCCTAAATAACTGTAAGTGGCCTGTTCCAGTGGTGGTTAACATGATGCCTCTTTTGCCACTATGGGACCTTTCTCCTCTGTCTGTGTGCCAGGTGCCTACATTTCAAATAATCGCCTGTTGTTTTTTTTTTTTGGCTGTCGAATGACCTCTTCTCTGTCTGGGTGTCAGGGGCCTATATTTCTTTTAATCGCCTGCTGCATTGGTGGCAGACATGAATCCTTTTTGACTGTTATGAGAACTTCAGCTCCCATGTATGATTGCCATGGGCCTGAATAAGTGAATGTGGCCTGTGGCATTGCTGGCAGACATGAAGCCTTTTTGGCTGTTATGACAACTTCAGTTTCCATGTATGCATGTATTACTTGCTGTCTTGGTGGCAGACATTTAACTCTTTTTACTGTCAAATGACCGCCCCATTGTGTGGGTGTCAGGGGCCTAAATTTCACGTACTTGCTTGCTGTCTTGGTGGCAGACATTTAACTCTTTTTACTGTCTAATGACCGCCCCATTGTGTGGGTGTCAGGGGCCTAAATTTCACGTACTTGCTTGCTGTCTTGGTGGCAGACATTTAACTCTTTTTACTGTCAAATGACCGCCCCATTGTGTGGGTGTCAGGGGCCTAAATGTCACTTACTTGCTTGCTGTCTTGGTGGGAGATATTAAACTCTTTTTAATGTCAAATGACCGCCCCATTGTGTGGGTGTCAGGGGCCTAAATGTCACTTACTTGCTTGCTGTCTTGGTGGGAGACATTTAACTCTTTTTACTGTCAAATGACCGCCCCATTGTGTGGGTGTCAAGAGTTTACATTTGCATTTGCCCATGTGCTATCTCTTGGTGGGAGACATTAAACTCTTTTTACTGTCAAATGACCTCTACATTGTCTGGGTGTCAGGGGCCTATATTTCGTTTAATTGCTTGCTGTCTTGGTGGCAGACATTAAACTCTTTTTACTGTCAAATGACCGCCCCATTGTGTGGGTGTCAGGGGCCTATATTTCGTTTAATTGCTTGCTGTCTTGGTGGGAGACATTAACCTCTTTTTACTGTCAAATGACCTCTCCTCTGTCTGGGTGTCAGGGGCCTACATAAATGATAATGGCCTGTTCCATTGCAGGTTGACCTGAGGCCTGTGTTGCTGTTACGGGACCGCTCTCCTCTTTGCGGGTGCCATGCCCTGAGTCTGTGAACTTCAACTCCCATAGCATTCCCACCTGACGCCACCCCAACCTCCTATTCCACCTCCTCCTCCAAGTTGCCAATTGATATTGGTTAATTTTTATTTATTTTATTTTATTTTAAGTCATTTCCCTATCCACATTTGTTTGCAGGGGATTTACCTACATTTTGCTGCCTTTTGCAGCCCTCTATTTTACAGCCTTTTTAGTGCCCAAAAGTTCAGGTCCCCATTGACTTCAATGGGGTTCGGGGTCAGGGTCGAGTTCGGATCCCAAACCTGAACATTTTCGTGAAGTTCGACCAATCTTCTTGAACCCGAACATCCAAGTATTCGCTCTAATGACGTGACGATGACGATCTTCATTTAAGATGGTGGTGACAGGCTCTTGATGATCAAATGGATGAGGTAAGTATGATTTTATTTATTTTTTATTATAGACCTTAAATGAGTTTGCTGCTTTCTGGCTACTGTTGACCAATGTGTTTGTAAGATGATTATATGGCACTTACTAATATAGCCTTTGTTGAAATTCTGCACCATTTTCTATATTTCATAAGGTATGCCCCTTTGTTTACAAAGTCTTTTGTGCTGTCCACACAGAGGTCCTGTCCATAAAATGGCTGCTGATGGAGGGTCATGTGACCAGGCAAATCACCTCCATGTGATGTCTCCATCTGCACTTGCACTGTTGGGAGTTTAGTGCAGGTGCAGTGTTTGAATACAGAACGCTGAGTGATGTGTCTGGTCACATGACCCTCCATCAGCGGCCATCTTATGGACAGGACCTCTATGTGGACAGCACAGAAGATTTTCAAAGCAAGGGATATGGCTTATGGTTTTCCTTCTTGGTACTAAAATTTCAATATTGAGGAGTGTATAAAAAAGTTATGGATGTCAGAATATGGGAGTGCAAAAATCTTTTTTCAAAGTTTTTATTTTTATTTAACGTATTAAAACATAACAAAAACTAGATAAATTTTGTATTGCTGTAATTGTAAAGATCCACCATGATGTTTATACTAGTGGCACGGGGCATGTGCAGTTAGCGCGTATATAGCAGTATGGTGGTCGGGAAGGGGTTAAAGAACATCCCAGATGATGTTGTTGGATTGTTAAAAGACTGCAAGAGTATTGCAATGTCCAAATGGTATCACCAAGTAATACATTTATGGTACATATCCCAGCATTGAAGGCAATCTTGTTGACTTCGTTTTTATCTTTCATTAATTTTAAGGTTTAGTCAGCGAGGATGTATACTTGATAGCTATGGAGCTGACACCGGCAGAAGATAATTTATTCAATACGCACCTATATGGTGAAGAGACAGCTATTGCTGTACAGGGAATCCCGGCTTAGGAGTCCCAGCTCTGACTCCATATATGGCTATGTCCATATATGGAGTCAGTGCTATGAACATGAAGGGGGTATCCCCAAGCATTGTCAGTATGCTTGGGGACACCCAGTGTATTTAAATCTAATTTAGCCTCTATTTCTGAAATGTTTCTGCCAGGATTTGAACTCTGGCCTTTCATCAGAGCTAAGAACCTATTTCCACTGAGCAATACAGCTCAATGGTGAATGGTGTCACAGAAACCTCATAATTAGAGATGAGCGAACACCTTGAAGTTCGGGTTCGAGATGTTCGACCGAACATCGGGAAAATGTCCGGGTTCTGGATCCGAACTCATACCGAACCTTTTTCCGAACCCGAACCCCATAGAAGTCAATGGGGACCCGAACTTTTGGGCACTAAAAAGGCTGTAAAAGACACCCGGAAAGGGCTAGAGGGCTGCAAAAGGCAGCAAAATATAGGTAAACCCCCTGCAAACAAATGTAGATAGGGAAATAATGAGTTAACATAAAATAAATAAAAATTAATCTAGATTGATTGGAGTGAGGTCCCATAGCAGAGAATCAGGCTTCAAGTCACACACCACAGGAGAAAGCCCCATATAGTTACTTTGACCCCTGCACCCAGACGGAGGAGAGAGGTACCACACCGGAGAATCATTGCAGCATTTCAACCAGCAGAGGGGAAGGCCACTTGCCTTGACTTCAGCCTTAGCACCCAGACAAGTCACACATGTCAGATGGCTCAAGCATAAGCTTTCTATCACCCAGCACTGAAGAAAGCGCCATATAGTTACTTTGACCCCTGCACCCAGACGGAGGAGAGAGGTACCACACCGGAGAATCATTGCAGCATTTCACCAAGCAGAGGGGAAGGCCACTTGCCTTGACTTCAGCCTTAGCACCCAGACAAGTCACACATGTCAGATGGCTCAAGCATAAGCTTTCTATCACCCAGCACTGAAGAAAGCGCCATATAGTTACTTTGACCCCTGCACCCAGACGGAGGAGAGAGGTACCACACCGGAGAATCATTGCAGCATTTCACCAAGCAGAGGGAAGGCCACTTGCCTTGACTTCGGCCTTAGCACCCAGACAAGTCACACATGTCAGATGGCTCAAGCATAAGCTTTCTATCACCCAGCACTGAAGAAAGCGCCATATAGTTACTTTGACCCCTGCACCCAGACGGAGGAGAGAGGTACCACACCGGAGAATCATTGCAGCATTTCACCAAGCAGAGGGGAAGGCCACTTGCCTTGACTTCGGCCTTAGCACCCAGACAAGTCACACATGTCAGATGGCTCAAGCATAAGCTTTGTATCAGCCAGCACTGAAGAAAGCGCCATATAGTTACTTTGACCCCTGCACCCAGACGGAGGAGAGAGGTACCACACCGGAGAATCATTGCAGCATTTCACCAAGCAGAGGGGAAGGCCACTTGCCTTGACTTCGGCCTTAGCACCCAGACAAGTCACACATGTCAGATGGCTCAAGCATAAGCTTTGTATCACCCAGCACTGAAGAAAGCGCCATATAGTTACTTTGACCCCTGCACCCAGACGGAGGAGAGAGGTACCACACCGGAGAATCATTGCAGCATTTCACCAAGCAGAGGGGAAGGCCACTTGCCTTGACTTCGGCCTTAGCACCCAGACAAGTCACACATGTCAGATGGCTCAAGCATTAGCTTTCTATCAGCCAGCACTGAAGAAAGCGCCATATAGTTACTTTGACCCCTGCACCCAGACGGAGGAGAGAGGTACCACACCGGAGAATCATTGCAGCATTTCACCAAGCAGAGGGGAAGGCCACTTGCCTTGACTTCGGCCTTAGCACCCAGACAAGTCACACATGTCAGATGGCTCAAGCATAAGCTTTGTATCACCCAGCACACAAGAAAGCCCCATATAGTTACTTTGACCCCTGCACCCAGACGGAGGAGAGAGGTTGCATGGCAGAGGTTACGGCTTCATTTCACCCACCAGTTTAACCGGCCACTTTCATCTATTTAGGCCCCGGCCAGCAGACAGAGGAGAGGTTCATTCAACTTTGGGTTGCACCCCAAGATCCTGGTTAATTTAAAAAAAAAAAATAATTGGATAAAGAAGTGGCACGGAGTACGAGACAACATGGTTTAGGGGAAGGCAATTCTTAAGGACTACTCTGCAGAAGGGAGGGCCAGGTCCTGTGGGATCCATGCCTGGTTCATTTTTATGAACGTCAGCTTGTCCACGTTGGCTGTTGACAGGCGGCTGCGTTTGTCAGTAATGACGCCCCCTGCCGTGCTGAATACACGTTCAGATAAAACGCTGGCCGCCGGGCAGGACAGTACCTCCAAGGCATAACATGCTAACTCTGGCCACGTGGACAATTTTGAAACCCAGAAGTTGAATGGGGCCGAACCATCCGTCAGTACGTGGAGGGATGTGCAGACGTACTGTTCAACCATGTTAGTGAAATGTTGCCTCCTGCTAACACGTTCCGCATCAGGTGGTGCATTTATCTGTGGCGTGGAGACAAAACTTTGCCACATTTCTGCCATGCTAACCCTGCCCTCAGAGGAGCTGGCCGTGACAAAGCTGCGTTGGCGACCCCTAGCGCCTCCTCTGCCTTGGCCTTCCACCTGTTCCCCTGTGACATTTGGGAATGCTCTCAGGAGCGCGTCTACCAGCGTGCGCTTGTACTCGCGCATCTTCCTATCACGCTCCAGTGCAGGAAGTAAAGTAGGCACATTGTCTTTGTACCTGGGATCAAGCAGGGTGGCCACCCAGTAGTCTGCACACGTTAAAATGTGGGCAACTCTGCTGTCGTTGCGCAGGCACTGCAGCATGTAGTCGCTCATGTGTGCCAGGCTCCCCAGAGTTAAGGACAAGCTGTCCTCTGTGGGGGGCGTATCGCCATCGTCCTCTATATCCCCCCAGCCACGCACCAGTGAGGTGCCTGAGCTGTGTTGGGTGACACCCCGCTGTGAACCTGCTTCCTCCTCATCCTCCTCCACCTCCTCCTCATCCTCCTCGTCCTCCGGTAGTGGGCCCTGGCTGGCCGCATTTGTACCTGCTCTCTGCTGTTGGAAAAGACCTCCCTCTGAGCCACTTCTAACAGACTGGCCTGACAGTGCTAAAAACGAACCCTCCTCCTCCTCCTCCTCCTCTTCCCGGGCCACCTCCTCTTCCATCATAGCCCTAAGCGTTTTCTCCAGGAGACATAAAAGTGGTATTGTAAGACTGATAACGCTGTCATCGCCACTGGCCATGTTGGTGGAGTACTCGAAACAGCGCAACAGGGCACACAGGTCTCGCATGGAGGCCCAATCACTGGTGGTAAAGTGGTGCTGTTCGGCAGTGCGACTGACCCGTGCGTGCTGCAGCTGAAACTCCACTATGGCCTGCTGCTGCTCGCACAGTCTCTCCAGCATGTGCAAGGTGGAGTTCCAACGGGTGGGCACGTCACATATTAGTCGGTGAGCCGGAAGGGCGAAGTTCCGCTGTAGAGCAGACAGGCGAGCAGCTGCAGGATGTGAACGGCGGAAGCGCGCACAGACGGCCCGCACTTTATGCAGCAGCTCTGACATGTCTGGGTAGTTGTGGAGGAACTTCTGCACCACCAAATTCAGCACATGCGCCAGGCACGGGATGTGCGTCAAACCGGCTAGTCCCAGAGCTGCGACGAGATTTCGCCCATTATCGCACACCACCAGGCCGGGCTTGAGGCCCACCGGCAGCAACCACTCGTCGGTCTGTTGCTCAATACCCCGCCACAACTCCTGCGCGGTGTGGGGCCTGTCCCCCAAACATAAGAGTTTCAGAACGGCCTGCTGACAAGTTGGTGGTGACAGTGTGTGGCTGACTGGATGAGCTGGTGGAAGCAGTGGAGGAGGAGGCCGAGTAGGAGGAGGAGGCTACAGGAGGCAAAGAATGATGCCCTGCGATCCTTGGCGGAGGAAGGACGTGCGCAAAGGAACTCTCCGTCTGGGGCCCAGCCGCCACTACATTTACCCAGTGTGCAGTTAGGGAGATATAGCGTCCCTGGCCGTGCTTACTGGTCCACGTATCTGTGGTTAGGTGGACCTTGCCACAAATGGCGTTGCGCAGTGCACACTTGATTTGATCAGATACTTGCTTGTGCAGGGAAGGCACGGCTGTCTTGGAGAAGTAGTGGCGGCTGGGAACAACATACTGTGGGACAGCCATGGCCATCAGCTGTTTGAAGCCGTCTGTGTCCACCAGCCTGAATGACAGCATTTCAAAGGCCAGTAGTTTAGAAATGCTGGCATTCAGGCCCAGGGCTCGAGGGTGGCTTGGTGAGAATTTACGCTTTCTCTCAAAGGTTTGTGAGATGGAGAGCTGAACGCTGCTGATGGGTGACAGGGTAGAGTTGCTTGGTGACGCAGTTGGTGGTGGTGGTGGTGTCGGTGGCACATCCTCTGTGTGGGGGTCGGCAGGTGGCAACATTCCTCCCGTGGCGAAGGCAGTGGCCGAGGCAGCAGCAGTAGAGTGGGCAGGGGGAGCCTGATTGAGTTCCTTGTTTTTAAGGTGTTTACTCCACTGCAGTTCATGCTTTGCATGTAGATGCCTGGTCATGCAAGTTGTGCTGAGGTTCAGAACGTTAACGCCCCGCCTCAGGCTCTGATGGCACAGCGTGCAAATCACTCGGGCCTTGTCGTCAGCACATTGTTTGAAGAAGTGCCATGCCAGGGAACTCCTTGAAGTTGCCTTTGGGGTGCTGAGTCTCTGTTGGCGCTGGCCAGTAGCAGGCGAACTCTCGGGGCGGCAGCTGGTCTGCTTTTGCCCCCTGCTCTCTCTTTGGCTTCGCTGTTTTCTCGGCCTCACCACTGCCTCTTCCTGTGAACTATCCAAGTCAGCGGCACGACCTTCAGTCCATGTGGGGTCTAGGACCTCATCGTCCTCTGCATCGTCTTCCACCCAGTCTTCCTCCCTGACCTCCTCCTGTTCAGCCTGCACACTGCAGTAAGACGCCACAGTAGGCACCTGCGTTTCGTCATCATCAGATACTGGATGACTCTGCTGAGGTGGTATTCCCATGTCCTCATCATCTGGAAACATAAGTGGTTGTGCGTCAGTGCATGGTATGTCTTCCACCGCTGCGGAAGGGCTAGGTGGATGCCCTTGGGAAACCCTGCCAGCAGAGTCTTCAAACAGAATCAGAGACTGCTGCATAACTTCTGGCTCAGGCTGTTTCCCTGATATGCATGGGGGTGATCTGACAGACTGATGGGCTTGGTTTTCGGGAGCCATCTGGGCGCTTTCTGCTGAAGACTGGGTGTGAGATAATGTTGTGAACGTGCTGGATGCACTGTCGGCCACCCAATCGACTAATGCCTGTACCTGCTCGGGCCTTACCATCCTCAAAACGGCATTGGGCCCCACCAAATATCGATTTAAATTCTGGCGGCTACCGGGACCTGAGGTACTTGGTTCACTACTTGCTGTGGCGGTGGCCGAACGGCCACGTCCTCTCCCTGCACCAGAGGGTCCACTGACACCACCACGACCGCGTCCACGTCCCCTACTAGATTGTTTCCTCATTGTTGCGACTCACCAACCAGAACACTAATAAAAAGTATATTTGGCACAATAAGTATAAATATGTATATGTATGAAAGAGCTGGTTTTACCTACTCAATGTTAACAATTTGAGTAATATACCCTTTGTATGAAAAAACAACTTATGCGTGCTCCTGCAGTTATAACAGCTATATGGACTAGCTAGTTTTAGGTATAAAATTTAACAAAATAGTGAAAAATACCCTCAATTTGAAAAAAACAATTTTTTGCGGCTAACTGGAGAGAAACCGGACGTATGAAATGCGTGCTTTCTGATGGGCGATTATGCCAGATAGTGAACTAGAGCCTTTTACGGACAGAGGCGGAGTAGGCCCTCACACAGCGGTATAACAGATGGATGAATTAGCTGGTTTTACCTACTCAATGCTAACAATTTGAGTAATATACCCTTTGTATGAAAAAACAACTTAGGCGTGCTCCTGCAGTTATAACAGCTATATGGACTAGCTGGTTTTTGGTATAAAATTTAACAAAATAGTGAAAAATACCCTCAATTTGAAAAAAACAATTTTTTGCGGCTAACTGGAGAGAAACCGGACGTATGAAATGCGTGCTTTCTGATGGGCGATTATGCCAGATAGTGAACTAGAGCCTTTTACGGACAGAGGCGGAGTAGGCCCTCACACAGCGGTATAACAGATGGATGAATTAGCTGGTTTTACCTACTCAATGCTAACAATTTGAGTAATATACCCTTTTTAGGAAAAAAAAAATATTACTGCTCCTGCAGTTATAACAGCTATATGGACTAGCTGGTTTTGGGTATAAAATTTAACAAAATAGTGAAAAATACCCTCAATTTGAAAAAACAATTTTTGCGGCTAACTGGAGAGAAACCGGACGTATGAAATGCGTGCTTTCTGATGGGCGATTATGCCAGATAGTGAACTAGAGCCTTTTACGGACAGAGGCGGAGTAGGCCCTCACACAGCGGTATAACAGATGGATGAATTAGCTGGTTTTACCTACTCAATGCTAACAATTTGAGTAATATACCCTTTGTATGAAAAAAAAAATATTACTGCTCCTGCAGTTATAACAGCTATATGGACTAGCTGGTTTTTGGTATAAAATTTAACAAAATAGTGAAAAATACCCTCAATTTGAAAAAAACAATTTTTTGCGGCTAACTGGAGAGAAACCGGACGTATAAAATGCGTGCTTTCTGATGGGCGATTATGCCAGATAGTGAACTAGAGCCTTTTACGGACAGAGGCGGAGTAGGCCCTCACACAGCGGTATAACAGATGGATGAATTAGCTGGTTTTACCTACTCAATGCTAACAATTTGAGTAATATACCCTTTGTATGAAAAAAAAATATTACTGCTCCTGCAGTTATAACAGCTATATGGACTAGCTGGTTTTTGGTATAAAATTTAACAAAATAGTGAAAAATACCCTCAATTTGAAAAAACAATTTTTTGCGGCTAACTGGAGAGAAACCGGACGTATAAAATGCGTGCTTTCTGATGGGCGATTATGCCAGATAGTGAACTAGAGCCTTTTACGGACAGAGGCGGAGTAGGCCCTCACACAGCGGTATAACAGATGGATGAATTAGCTGGTTTTACCTACTCAATGCTAACAATTTGAGTAATATACCCTTTGTATGAAAAAACAACTTATGCGTGCTCCTGCAGTTATAACAGCTATATGGACTAGCTGGTTTTTGGTATAAAATTTAACAAAATAGTGAAAAATACCCTCAATTTGAAAAAAACAATTTTTTGCGGCTAACTGGAGAGAAACCGGACGTATGAAATGCGTGCTTTCTGATGGGCGATTATGCCAGATAGTGAACTAGAGCCTTTTACGGACAGAGGCGGAGTAGGCCCTCACACAGCGGTATAACAGATGGATGAATTAGCTGGTTTTACCTACTCAATGCTAACAATTTGAGTAATATACCCTTTTTAGGAAAAAAAAAATATTACTGCTCCTGCAGTTATAACAGCTATATGGACTAGCTGGTTTTTGGTATAAAATTTAACAAAATAGTGAAAAATACCCTCAATTTGAAAAAAACAATTTTTTGCGGCTAACTGGAGAGAAACCGGACGTATAAAATGCGTGCTTTCTGATGGGCGATTATGCCAGATAGTGAACTAGAGCCTTTTACGGACAGAGGCGGAGTAGGCCCTCACACAGCGGTATAACAGATGGATGAATTAGCTGGTTTTACCTACTCAATGCTAACAATTTGAGTAATATACCCTTTTTAGGAAAAAAAAAATATTACTGCTCCTGCAGTTATAACAGCTATATGGACTAGCTGGTTTTTGGTATAAAATTTAACAAAATAGTGAAAAATACCCTCAATTTGAAAAAAACAATTTTTTGCGGCTAACTGGAGAGAAACCGGACGTATGAAATGCGTGCTTTCTGATGGGCGATTATGCCAGATAGTGAACTAGAGCCTTTTACGGACAGAGGCGGAGTAGGCCCTCACACGGCGGTATAACAGATGGATGAAATAGCTAGTTTTACCTATTCAATGCTAACTATTTGAGTAATATACACTTTTGAGGGAAAAATCCTAGCCTAGCTGAAATGCCACTTTCATGGCTTTTGAACTGAATTACTTTCAGTTTCCCCAGTAAAAAAATGAAGAAAAAATCGTTGCTTTGTCACTAGGGGTGACTAAATAATCACAGCCAAACCCCTGATGGAGGATATGTCTGAAAAAAAAGAATAGATTTGGGGATTGATGGACTTTGTGGCTGCATGTGCTGGCGCACCACAAGTCCCAAAATGGCCGCCGCCGATCACCACAGCCAAAGTGCCAGGAAAAAAAGGTCTGCCCAGCCAAAAAAAGAGTGAGCAAGCCTGGAGCAGTGGGTGAACGAGTCACAGCTGTAGCTTGAACACTTTTGTTGAAGTCTTCAATCAGTTTTCCCTGCCTATCTCGCCCTAACCGAGCAGCTGCATCCTATCCCTATGCTGATTCAGAGCAGAGTGCGCACGTCGCGACGTGACTCCAGCTTAAATAGCAGCTGGGTCACATGCTGCGCTTGGCCAATCACAGCCCTGCTTGTAGGCAGGGCTGTGACCGCCTCTTGGGTCAAAGGAGTATGAGGCAAGTTGATTGGCTGCTCTGCAGCAATTCAAAGCGCGCCATAAAAATGACGAACTACGAACTCGAACCCGGACTTTTACGAAAATGTCCGGGTTCGGGTCCGTGTCACGGACACCCCAAAATCCGGTACGGACCAGAACTTTGCAAGAACAGTTCGCTCATCTCTATAGTGATGGCCCGAACTATTCGCCGGCGAACAGTTCACGGCGAATTTGGCTTGTTCGGTCCGCCCCCTATACATCATCATTGAGCAAACTTTGACCTTCTACCTCACAGTCAGCAGACACATTTCAGCCAATCAGCACCCTCCCTGCCACAGCCTCCCTCCTCCTATATAACAGGCAGCCATTTTAGATTCAGTCAGAAGCTGCATGTGAAGTACAGGGAGAGTTCTGTTCTTGCTGCTCCATCTTAGATAGGGAAAACGCTATATAGAGCATTGTTCTGTCTCCACAGACTGATCTACTGCTCAGACAGCATCCCAAAAGCCCTTCTGAGGGCTCTTCATTCTTCAAGTAGAATTTTAAATCGTTTTTTCAGCAGATATATAGTATAGATAGATATTACAGTATCTCTGCTGCTCCATATTAGATAGGGGCAACTTTATACAGAGCAGTGTTCTGTGTCCACAGATTAATCTCATCTACTGTTCTCAGAGCATCCCAAAAGCACTTCTGAGCGCTCTTCAAGTAGTATTTTTTTTGTTTTTTCAGCAGATATATAGTATAGATACATATTACAGTATCTCTGCTTGCTGTCTTTGTCACAGACACTGACCGCAGTCAAAAAAAGAGTGTAGTCTGCTGCATCCTATTTATTAGGAAGAAAGTTCTCTATATCTATTGTTTGTTTTTTTGGGTCCAACAGACAAATCTACTGTTCTCATAGCCTCCTGTTCAGAAAGCCCTGGTTTTGTGCTGGTACTGTGGTACAGCACTGATACTCATTTTTTTTTCCAGTTCACCTGATATAATATAGTTACATATTACAGTATCTCTGCTTGCTGTCTTTGTCACAGACACTGACCGCAGTCCAAAAAAGAGTGTAGTCTGCTGCATCCTATTTATTAGGAAGAAAGTTCTCTATATCTATTGTGTGTTTTTTGGGGTCCAACAGACAAATCTACTGTTCTCATAGCCTCCTGTTCAGAAAGCCCTGGTTTTGTGCTGGTACTGTGGTACAGCACTGACACTCTAAATTTTTTTCAGTTCACCGGATATAATATAGTTACATATTACAGTATCTCTGCTTGCTGTCTTTGTCACAGACACTGACCGCAGTCCAAAAAAGAGTGTAGTCTGCTGCATCCTATTTATTAGGAAGAAAGTTCTCTATATCTATTGTTTGTTTTTTTGGGTCCAACAGACAAATCTACTGTTCTCATAGCCTCCTGTTCAGAAAGCCCTGGTTTTGTGCTGGTACTGTGGTACAGCACTGACACTCTAAATTTTTTTCAGTTCACCGGATATAATATAGTTATATATTACAGTATCTCTGCTTGCTGTCTTTGTCACAGACACTGACCGCAGTCAAAAAAAGAGTGTAGTCTGCTGCATCCTATTTATTAGGAAGAAATTTCTCTATATCTATTGTTTGTTTTTTTGGGTCCAACAGACAAATCTACTGTTCTCATAGCCTCCTGTTCAGAAAGCCCTGGTTTTGTGCTGGTACTGTGGTACAGCACTGATACTCATTTTTTTTTCCAGTTCACCTGATATAATATAGTTATATATTACAGTATCTCTGCTTGCTGTCTTTGTCACAGACACTGACCGCAGTCAAAAAAAGAGTGTAGTCTGCTGCATCCTATTTATTAGGAAGAAATTTCTCTATATCTATTGTTTGTTTTTTTGGGTCCAACAGACAAATCTACTGTTCTCATAGCCTCCTGTTCAGAAAGCCCTGGTTTTGTGCTGGTACTGTGGTACAGGCCTGACACTCAAAATTTTTTTCAGTTCACCGGATATAATATAGTTATATATTACAGTATCTCTGCTTGCTGTCTTTGTCACAGACACTGACCGCAGTCAAAAAAAGAGTGTAGTCTGCTGCATCCTATTTATTAGGAAGAAAGTTCTCTATATCTATTGTTTGTTTTTTTGGGTCCAACAGACAAATCTACTGTTCTCATAGCCTCCTGTTCAGAAAGCCCTGGTTTTGTGCTGGTACTGTGGTACAGGCCTGACACTCTAAATTTTTTTCAGTTCACCGGATATAATATAGTTATATATTACAGTATCTCTGCTTGCTGTCTTTGTCACAGACACTGACCGCAGTCAAAAAAAGAGTGTAGTCTGCTGCATCCTATTTATTAGGAAGAAATTTCTCTATATCTATTGTTTGTTTTTTTGGGTCCAACAGACAAATCTACTGTTCTCATAGCCTCCTGTTCAGAAAGCCCTGGTTTTGTGCTGGTACTGTGGTACAGGCCTGACACTCTAAATTTTTTTCAGTTCACCGGATATAATATAGTTATATATTACAGTATCTCTGCTTGCTGTCTTTGTCACAGACACTGACCGCAGTCAAAAAAAGAGTGTAGTCTGCTGCATCCTATTTATTAGGGGGAAAGTTCTCTAGATCTATTGTTTGTTTTTTTGGGTCCAACAGACAAATCTACTGTTCTCATAGCCTCCTGTTCAGAAAGCCCTGGTTTTGTGCTGGTACTGTGGTACAGGCCTGACACTCAAAATTTTTTTCAGTTCACCGGATATAATATAGTTATATATTACAGTATCTCTGCTTGCTGTCTTTGTCACAGACACTGACCGCAGTCCAAAAAAGAGTGTAGTCTGCTGCATCCTATTTATTAGGAAGAAATTTCCCTAGATCTATTGTTTGTTTTTTTGGGTCCAACAGACAAATCTACTGTTCTCATAGCCTCCTGTTCAGAAAGCCCTGGTTTTGTGCTGGTACTGTGGTCCAGGCCTGACACTCTAAATTTTTTTCAGTTCACCGGATATAATATAGTTATATATTACAGTATCTCTGCTTGCTGTCTTTGTCACAGACACTGACCGCAGTCCAAAAAAGAGTGTAGTCTGCTGCATCCTATTTATTAGGAAGAAATTTCTCTAGATCTATTGTTTGTTTTTTTGGGTCCAACAGACAAATCTACTGTTCTCATAGCCTCCTGTTCAGAAAGCCCTGGTTTTGTGCTGGTACTGTGGTACAGGCCTGACACTCATTTTTTTTTCCAGTTCACCTGATATAATATAGTTACATATTACAGTATCTCTGCTTGCTGTCTTTGTCACAGACACTGACCGCAGTCCAAAAAAGAGTGTAGTCTGCTGCATCCTATTTATTAGGAAGAAATTTCTCTAGATCTATTGTTTGTTTTTTTGGGTCCAACAGACAAATCTACTGTTCTCATAGCCTCCTGTTCAGAAAGCCCTGGTTTTGTGCTGGTACTGTGGTACAGCACTGACACTCTAAATTTTTTTCAGTTCACCGGATATAATATAGTTATATATTACAGTATCTCTGCTTGCTGTCTTTGTCACAGACACTGACCGCAGTCCAAAAAAGAGTGTAGTCTGCTGCATCCTATTTATTAGGAAGAAAGTTCTCTACATCTATTTTTTTTTTTTGGGTCCAACAGACAAATCTACTGTTCTCATAGCCTCCTGTTCAGAAAGCCCTGGTTTTGTGCTGGTACTGTGGTACAGGCCTGACACTCTAAATTTTTTTCAGTTCACCGGATATAATATAGTTACATATTACAGTATCTCTGCTTGCTGTCTTTGTCACAGTTCACTGATAGTAATATAGATACAGTAACAGAACCTAGCTGTGTGTATAGATACAGAACCAGAACTGAGCTGTGTGTATAGATACAGTAATAGAAACTGAGCTGTGCCCAGATACAATCACAGAACCAAGCTCTGTGCCTAGATGCAATAACAGAACCAAGCTCTGTGCCTAGATACAATCACAGAACCAAGCTCTGTGCATAGATACAATAACAGAACCAAGCTCTGTGTATAGATACAGTAATGAACTGAGCTGTGTGTGTATAGATACAGTAACAGAACCAAGCTGTGTGTATAGATACAGTAACAGAACCAAGCTGTGTGCATAGATACAGTAACAGAACCAAGCTGTGTGTATAGATACAGTAACAGAACCGAGCTGTGTGTATAGATACAGTAACAGAACCAAGCTGTGTGTATAGATACAGTAACAGAACCGAGCTGTGTGTATAGATACAGTAACAGAACAGAGCTGTGTGTATAGATACAGTAACAGAACCAAGCTGTGTGTATAGATACAGTAACAGAACCGAGCTGTGAGTATAGATACAGTAACAGAACCGGGCTGTGTGTATAGATACAGTAACAGAACCGAGCTGTGTATAGATACAGTAACAGAACCGAGCTGTGTATAGATACAGTAACAGAACCGAGCTGTGTGTATAGATACAGTAACAGAACCGAGCTGTGTGTATAGATACAGTAACAGAACCGAGCTGTGTGTATAGATACAGTAACAGAACCGAGCTGTGTGTATAGATACAGTAACAGAACCGAGCTGTGTGTATAGATACAGTAACAGAACCAAGCTGTGTGTATAGATACAGTAACAGAACCGAGCTGTGTGTATAGATACAGTAACAGAACCAAGCTGTGTGTATAGATACAGTAACAGAACCAAGCTGTGTGTATATAGATACAGTAACAGAACCAAGCTGTGTATATAGATACAGTAACAGAACCAAGCTGTGTGTATAGATACAGTAACAGAACCAAGCTGTGTGTATAGATACAGTAACAGAACCAAGCTGTGTGTATAGATACAGTAACAGAACCAAGCTGTGTGTATAGATACAAAATATAACCAAGCTAAAAATAGATACAGTAACAGAACCAAGCTGTGTGTAATAGATACAGTAATAGAACCGAGCTGTGTGCATAGATACAGTAACAGAACCAAGCTGTGTGTATAGATACAGTAACAGAACTAAGCTGCATGTATAGATACAGTAACAGAACAATGCTGTGTATATAGATACAGTAACAGAACCAAGCTGTGTGTATAGATACAGTAACAGAACCAAGCTGTGTGTATAGATACAGTAACAGAACCAAGCTGTGTGTATAGATACAGTAACAGAACCAAGCTGTGTGTATAGATACAGTAACAGAACCAAGCTGTGTGTATAGATACAGTAACAGAACCGAGCTGTGTGTATAGATACAGTAACAGAACCGAGCTGTGTGTATAGATACAGTAACAGAACCGAGCTGTGTGTATAGATACAGTAAATAGAAACTGAGCCAGTATAGATACAGTAACAGAACCAAGCTGTGTGTATAGATACAGTAACAGAACCGAGCTGTGTGTATAGATACAGTAACAGAACCGAGCTGTGTGCATAGATACAGTAACAGAACCGAGCTGTGTGTATAGATACAGTAACAGAACCGAGCTGTGTGTATAGATACAGTAACAGAACCGAGCTGTGTGTATAGATACAGTAACAGAACCGAGCTGTGAGTATAGATACAGTAACAGAACCGAGCTGTGTGTATAGATACAGTAACAGAACCGAGCTGGTAACAGAACCGAGCTGTGTGCATAGATACAATAACAGAACCAAGCTGTGTGTATAGATACAGTAACATAACCGAGCTGTGTGTATAGATACAGTAACAAAACCAAACTGTGTGTATAGATACAGTAACAGAACCGAGCTGTGTGCATAGATACAGTAACAGAACCGAGCTGTGTGTGTATAGATACAGAACCAGAACCGAGCTGTGTGTACAGATACAGAACCAGAACCGAGCTGTGTGTACAGATACAGAACCAGAACCGAGCTGTGTGTACAGATACAGAACCAGAACCGAGCTGTGTGTACAGATACAGAACCAGAACCGAGCTGTGTGTACAGATACAGTAACAGAAACTGAGCTGTGTGTATAGATACAGTAACAGAACTGAAAGCTGTGTGTATAGATACAGTAACAGAAATAAGCTCTGTGAATAGATACAGTAACAGAACCAAGCTCTGTGCATAGAGACAGTAACAGAACCAAGCTCTGTGCATAGAGACAGTAACAGAACCAAGCTCTGTGCATAGAGACAGTAACAGAACCAAGCTGTGTGTATATAGATACAGTAACAGAACCAAGCTGTGTGTATAGATACAGTAACAGAACCGAGCTGTGTGTATAGATACAGTAACAGAACCAAGCTGTGTGTATAGATACAGTAACAGAACCAAGCTGTGTGTATAGATACAGTAACAGAACCGAGCTGTGTGTATAGATACAGTAACAGAACCAAGCTGTGTGTATAGATACAGTAACAGAACCAAGCTGTGTATATAGATACAGTAACAGAACCAAGCTGTGTGCATAGATACAGTAACAGAACCAAGCTGTGTGTATAGATACAGTAACAGAACCGAGCTGTGTGTATAGATACAGTAACAGAACCGAGCTGTGTGTATAGATACAGTAACAGAACCAAGCTGTGTGTATAGATACAGTAACAGAACCGAGCTGTGTGTATAGATACAGTAACAGAACCAAGCTGTGTATAGATGGTTATAACATAACCGAGCTGTGTGCATAGATACAGTAACAGAACTGAGCTGTCTACTGTATATAGATAAAGTAACAGAAATCCGGGAAGCTGTGTGTATAGATACAGTAACAGAACTGGAAGCTTCGTGTGTATAGATACATTAACATAACCAAGCTTTGGGGTATAGATACAGTAACAGAACAGAGCTGTGTGTATAGATACAGTAACAGAACTGAAGTTGTGAGTATAGATACAGTAACAGAACCGAAGCTGTGTGTATATAGATACAGTAACAGAACTGAGCTGCGTGTATGCAGATACAGTAATGAACCGAGCTGTGTATAGATACAGTAACAGAACAAGCTGTGTGTATAGATACAGTAACAGAATCCGAGCTGCGTGTATAGATACAGCAAGCTGTGTATAGATACAGTAACAGAACCGAGCTGTGTGTATAGATACAGTAACAGAACCAAGCTGTGTGTATAGATACAGTAACAGAACCGAGCTGTGTGTATAGATACAGTAACAGAACCAAGCTGTGTGCATAGATACAGTAACAGAACCGAGCTGTGTGTATAGATACAGTAACAGAACCGAGCTGTGAGTATAGATACATGCACTTCTACTGTCACTTGCAGTCATACTTCTACATACGCCAGCACTCTATTACATGCACACTTCTACATATGCCGCCACTCTATTACACTCATACTTCTACATACGCCAGCACTCTATTACACGCACACTTCTACATATGCCGCCACTCTATTACACTCATACTTCTACATACGCCAGCACTCTATTACACGCACACTTCTACATATGCTGGCACTCTATTACACTCATACTTCTACATACGCCAGCACTCTATTACACGCACACTTCTACATACGCCAGCACTCTACTACATGCACACTTCTACATATGCTGCCACTCTATTTACACTCATACTCTACATACGCCAGCATACTGTTACATGCAGCTCTTATATACACATACATGCCAGCACTCTTTTACACACACACTTCTACACATGCCAGCACTCTACATACAATACATGCAGCGCTCTTACATACACATACAGTACATGCAGCCTACATACACATACATGGAGCACTCTATTACACGCACACTTCTACATACGCCAGCACTCTATTACACGCACACTTCTACATACGCCAGCACTCTATTACACGCACACTTCTACATACGCCAGCACTCTATTACACGCACACTTCTACATACGCCAGCACTCTATTACACGCACACAGTACAGATGCAGGCACTTCTTTAGGCCCATACACATGACAGTATCTTTGTTGTATGCAGCACTCTTTCACATACTCTGTGGGGTTGTACATGCAGCGCTCTTACATACACATACTGTACATGCAGCTCTTAAATACACATATATGCAGCACTCTTACATACACATACAGTACATGCAGCACTCTTAAATACACATACATGCAGCACTCTTACATACACATACAACATGCAGCACTCTTACATAC
This sequence comes from Aplectana chamaeleonis, assembly GCA_029168955.1. Taxonomy (NCBI): domain Eukaryota; kingdom Metazoa; phylum Nematoda; class Chromadorea; order Rhabditida; family Cosmocercidae; genus Aplectana; species Aplectana chamaeleonis. Next base: position 24,721 of record JAPDOI010002076.1, on the reverse strand, counting down.
ACATACAGTACATGCAGCGCTCTTACATACACATACTGTACATGCAGCTCTTAAATACACATATATGCAGCACTCTTACATACACATACAGTACATGCAGCAGTCTTACATACACATACATGCAGCACTCTTACATACATAGGCATACATGCAGCACTCTTACATACACATACAGTGCATGCAGCACTCTTACATACACATACGTGCAGCACTCTTACATACATACACATACATGCAGCACTCTTACATACACATACAGTACATGCAACACTCTTACATACTCTTACATACACATACAATACATGCAGCACTCTTTTATACACATACAGTACATGCAGCACTCTTACATACACATACATGCAGCACTCTTACATACACATACAGTACATGCAACACTCTTACATACTCTTACATACACATACAATACATGCAGCACTCTTTTATACACATACAGTACATGCAGCACTCTTACATACATAGGCATACATGCAGCACTCTTACATACACGTACAGTGCATGCAGCACTCTTACATACATACACATACATGCAGCACTCTTACATACAAATACAGTACATGCAACACTCTTTTATACACATACAGTACATGCAGCACCCTTACATACACATACATGCAGCACTCTTACATATACACACTGTCATACATGTAGGCACTATTTTAGACCAATTACAATACATGTCCTTTCTCACCTCATGGCCTCTGTGTTGCTAGTTGTGTCCTGGGTCAGGCTCCTCCCCCTCACAGCAGCAGGGCTCCAGACTGAACCCACAGGCAGCAGTCCTCTAGCAGAGCTGCCTCATTGGAGGAGAGGCTGTCAGTGCTATTGACTGACAGGTTTTAGACCAATCAGCTCTCCTGCTCACAGTAAGGCTGTTTCCACATGATCCAATTTACATAAAATCGCGGCAAAATGCCGTGTTTTTTGCAGTGATTTTATGAAAATTAGATCATGTGGAAACAGCCTCACTGACCAGGAGAGCTGATTACACAACTTGTCAGTTCCCAAGAATCAGGCAGCGCTGGTGTGGATCCCTCCACTGTGTATAAGTGTACAGGGGGCGTGGCTTATCACAGACGGCTTCCAAGCAAGGAAGCTCACCGGATATAATATAGTTATATATTACAGTATCTCTGCTTGCTGTCTTTGTCACAGACACTGACCGCAGTCAAAAAAAGAGTGTAGTCTGCTGCATCCTATTTATTAGGAAGAAAGTTCTGTATATCTATTGTTTTTTTTTTTGGGTCCAACAGACAAATCTACTGTTCTCATAGCCTCCTGTTGAGAAAGCCCTGGTTTTGTGCTGGTACTGTGTTACAGCACTGATACTCATTTTTTTTTCCAGTTCACCTGATATAATATAGTTACATATTACAGTATCTCTGCTTGCTGTCTTTGTCACAGACACTGACCGCAGTCAAAAAAGAGTGTAGTCTGCTGCATCCTATTTATTAGGAAGAAAGTTCTGTATATCTATTGTTTGTTTTTTTTGGGTCCAACAGACAAATCTACTGTTCTCATAGCCTCCTGTTCAGAAAGCCCTGGTTTTGTGCTGGTACTGTGGTACAGCACTGACACTCTAAATTTTTTTCAGTTCACCGGATATAATATAGTTATATATTACAGTATCTCTGCTTGCTGTCTTTGTCACAGACACTGACCGCAGTCAAAAAAAGAGTGTAGTCTGCTGCATCCTATTTATTAGGAAGAAAGTTCTGTATATCTTTTTTTTTTTTTTTTTGGGTCCAACAGACAAATCTACTGTTCTCATAGCCTCCTGTTCAGAAAGCCCTGGTTTTGTGCTGGTACTGTGGTACAGGCCTGACACTCTAAATTTTTTTCAGTTCACCGGATATAATATAGTTACATATTACAGTATCTCTGCTTGCTGTCTTTGTCACAGACACTGACCGCAGTCAAAAAAAGAGTGTAGTCTGCTGCATCCTATTTATTAGGAAGAAAGTTCTCTATATCTATTGTTTTTTTTGGGGGGTCCAACAGACAAATCTACTGTTCTCATAGCCTCCTGTTCAGAAAGCCCTGGTTTTGTGCTGGTACTGTGGTACAGCACTGACACTCTAAATTTTTTTCAGTTCACCGGATATAATATAGTTACATATTACAGTATCTCTGCTTGCTGTCTTTGTCACAGACACTGACCGCAGTCAAAAAAAGAGTGTAGTCTGCTGCATCCTATTTATTAGGAAGAAAGTTCTGTATATCTATTGTTTTTTTTTTTGGGTCCAACAGACAAATCTACTGTTCTCATAGCCTCCTGTTCAGAAAGCCCTGGTTTTGTGCTGGTACTGTGGTACAGCACTGACACTCTAAATTTTTTTCAGTTCACCGGATATAATATAGTTACATATTACAGTATCTCTGCTTGCTGTCTTTGTCACAGACACTGACCGCAGTCAAAAAAAGAGTGTAGTCTGCTGCATCCTATTTATTAGGAAGAAATTTCTCTATATCTATTGTTTTTTTTTTTTGGGTCCAACAGACAAATCTACTGTTCTCATAGCCTCCTGTTCAGAAAGCCCTGGTTTTGTGCTGGTACTGTGGTACAGGCCTGACACTCTAAATTTTTTTCAGTTCACCTGATATAATATAGTTATATATTACAGTATCTCTGCTTGCTGTCTTTGTCACAGACACTGACCGCAGTCAAAAAAACAGTGTAGTCTGCTGCATCCTATTTATTAGGAAGAAAGTTCTCTATATCTATTGTGTGTTTTTTTGGGTCCAACAGACAAATCTACTGTTCTCATAGCCTCCTGTTCAGAAAGCCCTGGTTTTGTGCTGGTACTGTGGTACAGCACTGATACTCATTTTTTTTTCCAGTTCACCTGATATAATATAGTTACATATTACAGTATCTCTGCTTGCTGTCTTTGTCACAGACACTGACCGCAGTCCAAAAAAGAGTGTAGTCTGCTGCATCCTATTTATTAGGAAGAAAGTTCTCTATATCTATTGTTTGTTTTTTTGGGTCCAACAGACAAATCTACTGTTCTCATAGCCTCCTGTTCAGAAAGCCCTGGTTTTGTGCTGGTACTGTGGTACAGGCCTGACACTCTAAATTTTTTTCAGTTCACCTGATATAATATAGTTATATATTACAGTATCTCTGCTTGCTGTCTTTGTCACAGACACTGACCGCAGTCAAAAAAACAGTGTAGTCTGCTGCATCCTATTTATTAGGAAGAAAGTTCTCTATATCTATTGTGTGTTTTTTTGGGTCCAACAGACAAATCTACTGTTCTCATAGCCTCCTGTTCAGAAAGCCCTGGTTTTGTGCTGGTACTGTGGTACAGGCCTGACACTCTAAATTTTTTTCAGTTCACCTGATATAATATAGTTACATATTACAGTATCTCTGCTTGCTGTCTTTGTCACAGACACTGACCGCAGTCAAAAAAAGAGTGTAGTCTGCTGCATCCTATTTATTAGGAAGAAAGTTCTCTATATCTATTGTTTGTTTTTTTGGGTCCAACAGAGAAATCTACTGTTCTCATAGCCTCCTGTTCAGAAAGCCCTGGTTTTGTGCTGGTACTGTGGTACAGCACTGATACTCATTTTTTTTTCCAGTTCACCTGATATAATATAGTTACATATTACAGTATCTCTGCTTGCTGTCTTTGTCACAGACACTGACCGCAGTCAAAAAAAGAGTGTAGTCTGCTGCATCCTATTTATTAGGAAGAAAGTTCTCTATATCTATTGTTTGTTTTTTTGGGTCCAACAGACAAATCTACTGTTCTCATAGCCTCCTGTTCAGAAAGCCCTGGTTTTGTGCTGGTACTGTGGTACAGGCCTGACACTCTAAATTTTTTTCAGTTCACCTGATATAATATAGTTATATATTACAGTATCTCTGCTTGCTGTCTTTGTCACAGACACTGACCGCAGTCAAAAAGAGTGTAGTCTGCTGCATCCTATTTATTAGGAAGAAAGTTCTCTATATCTATTGTGTGTTTTTTTGGGTCCAACAGACAAATCTACTGTTCTCATAGCCTCCTGTTCAGAAAGCCCTGGTTTTGTGCTGGTACTGTGGTACAGGCCTGACACTCTAAATTTTTTTCAGTTCACCGGATATAATATAGTTACATATTACAGTATCTCTGCTTGCTGTCTTTGTCACAGACACTGACCGCAGTCCAAAAAAGAGTGTAGTCTGCTGCATCCTATTTATTAGGAAGAAAGTTCTCTATATCTATTGTTTGTTTTTTTGGGTCCAACAGACAAATCTACTGTTCTCATAGCCTCCTGTTCAGAAAGCCCTGGTTTTGTGCTGGTACTGTGGTACAGGCCTGACACTCTAAATTTTTTTCAGTTCACCGGATATAATATAGTTACATATTACAGTATCTCTGCTTGCTGTCTTTGTCACAGACACTGACCGCAGTCAAAAAAAGAGTGTAGTCTGCTGCATCCTATTTATTAGGGGGAAAGTTCTCTAGCACACGTACAGTACCACTATAAAAGAAAAAAATGATGAGAGGCAGAGGCAGGCCACCCCGCAGGGGCCGTCGTGGTCGTGGTGCTGTGATTTCTGCTGGCCCTACAAATATGCCCAGTGTTCAGAATCAGAGGCCACGTACCCTGAACCCTACAAATGCTGAGGACATAGTTGACTGGCTTACACAGGACACACAATCCTCCACTACTTCTGCTCACAGAATTGACGCACCATCCTCCTCCTGCTCAGCTTCCGTCCCTTCCTCTCAAGTTACCACTCTCTCGCTCGCTGACGACAACACCACCACTACTATCACCAGAGTAGCTTCAATTGATCCGTCAGAGGAGTTATTTTCGGATGATTTTGAAGAAATCAGTGATGCACAACCATTATTGCCAGAGGATGTAGATAACAGGGTTGTGACTCAGTCAGGCAGGATTACACACATGGACGTACAGTGTGACGATGCGGATGATGTACTACCCACTGCTGCTTCATTTGAGTTGTCAGATACGAGTGAAGCGTTGGATGATGACGATGTGTCCGTGGATGCCACGTGGGTGCCCGCTCGAAGAGAAGAAGAGGGGGAAAGTTCAGAGGGGGAGACAGAGAGAAGGAGGAGACGAGTGGGAACTGGGAGCAGGGGGGGTTCATCGCAAGGAGCTAGTGGCACAATCAGACAGCATGTCTCTGCACCCGGGGTCAGCCAGACAGCACGCCAACCTACGCATGCTCTTGGCACCACCAGAATGCCATCCTTGCAAAGCTCAGCAGTGTGGCATTTTTTCTGTGTGTCTGCCGCTGATAACAGCAATGCCATTTGCAACCTGTGTCAAAAGAAACTGAGTCGTGGGAAGTCCAACACCCACCTAGGTACTACAGCTTTGCGAAGGCACATGATCTCACATCACAAACGCCAATGGGATCAACACATAAGCAGCACACAAACTCCAAGCCACCATCCTCCTCCTGGTCCAACATCCTCAGCCACGTCAACCACTGCTGTCCTCCGTGCCCCCTCTCAACCACCCGCCACTCCGCCTCTCACCCTCAGCAGTTCCATCTCATCTGCCCACAGTCAGGTGTCTGTCAGGGAAATATTTGAGCGGCGCAAGCCAATCTCACAAAGTCACCCCCTTGCCCGCCGTCTGACAGCTGGCTTGACAGAACTCTTAGCCCGCCAGCTTTTACCATACCAGCTGGTGGAGTCTGAGGCCTTCAAAAAATTTGTTGCTATTGGGACACCACAGTGGAAGGTACCCGGCCGAAATTTTTTTCCAAAAAGGCAATCCCAAACCTCTACTCTGTGGTTGAAAAGGAAGTCATGGCATCTCTGGCATACAGTGTGGGGGCAAGGGTCCATTTGACCACTGATACCTGGTCAGCAAAGCACGGTCAGGGCAGGTATATCACGTACACTGCACATTGGGTCAACCTGCTGACGGCTGAGAAGCAAGGAATGCGTGGCTCTGCAGCGGAGTTGGTGACACCGCCACGACTTGCAGGCAGGCCTGCTGCCACCTCCTCTCCTCCTCTTACTCCATCCTCTTCCATAACCTCCTCGGCTGAGTCCTCTTCTGCTGCGGCGTCTGGCTGCGCATCAACTGCATCCCCCCAGCTCCCCAGGGGCTATTCCACATCTCGGATACGACGGTGTCACGCTGTCTTGGGGTTGACTTGCCTGAAAGCAGAGAGCCACACCGGACCAGCACTCCTGTCCGCCCTGAAAGCACAGGTGGAACAGTGGCTGACCCCGCACGAACTGGAGATTGGCAAAGTGGTGTGTGACAACGGAAGCAATCTGTTGGCGGCATTGAATCTGGGCAAGTTGTCACATGTGCCCTGCATGGCACATGTGATGAATCTCATCGTACAGCGCTTTGTGTCTAAGTACCCCTGCTTACAGGATGTCCTCAAGCAGGCCAGGAAGGTATGTGGCCATTTCAGGCGTTCCTACACGGCCATGGCGCACTTTTCCGATATTCAGCGGCGAAACAACCTGCCAGTGAGGCGCTTGATTTGCGACAGCCCGACACGTTGGAATTCAACACTCCATATGTTCGACCGTCTGCTCCAACAAGAAAAAGCCGTCAACGAGTACTTGTACGACCGGGTGCTAGGACAGCCTCTGCGGAGCTGGGAATTTTTTTGCCGCGTTACTGGACGCTCATGCGCAATGCCTGTAGGCTCATGCGTCCTTTTGAGGAGGTAACAAACCTAGTCAGTCGCAACGAAGGCACCATCAGCGACCTCATCCCATTTGTTTTCTTCCTTGAGCGTGCCCTGCGAAGAGTGCTGGATCAGGCTGTAGATGAGCGTGAAGAGGAAGAGGAAGAGTTGTGGTCACCATCACCACCAGAACCAGCCTTATCATCCCGACCTGTGGCAACTCTGGAAGAGGAGTATGAGGAGGAAGAGGAGTCAGAGGAGGAATGTGGCTTTGAGGAGGAGGAAGACCAACCACAGCAGGCATCCCAGGGTGCTCATTGTTGTCACCTTTCTGGGACCCGTGGTGTCGTGCGTGGCTGGGGGGAAGAACAGACCGTCAATGACTTGAGTGAGGAAGAGGAACGGGAGATGAGCAGCTCGTCATCCAACCTTGTGCAAATGGGGTCTTTCATGCTGTCATGCCTGTTGAGGGACCCTCGTATAAAAAGGATGAAGGAGAACGACTTGTACTGGGTGGCCACGCTACTAGACCCCCGGTATAAGCAGAAAGTGGCAGAAATGTTACCAAATTCACGAAAGTCAGAAAGGATGCAGCAGTTCAAAAACAAACTAAAAAATATGCTTTACACAGCTTATAAGGGGGATGTTACTGCACAACGGGAATCTAACAGGGGAAGAGGTGTAAGTCATCCTCCTCCTACCACGACCACACCGGTAAGGACAGGACGCTCTACAGACGTGTTGTTGATGGAGGACATGCGGAGCTTTTTCAGTCCTACACATAGCCATAGCCCTTCGGGATCCACCCTCAGAGAACGACTCGACCGACAGGTAGCAGACTACCTCGCCCTGACTGCAGACATCGACACTCTGAGGAGCGATGAACCCCATGACTATTGGGTGTGCAGGCTTGACCTGTGGCCTGAGCTATCCCAGTTTGCCATAGAACTTCTGGCCTGCCCCGCTTCAAGTGTCCTGTCAGAAAGGACCTTCAGTGCAGCGGGAGGAATTGTCACTGAAAAGAGGAGTCGCCTAGGTCAAAAAAAGTGTTGATTACCTCACCTTCATTAAGATGAATGAGGCATGGATCCCCAAGGGACTGGCAGTGGGGGATACCTTTGACTAACCAAAGGCCATATGACATGCCTTGGCCTAAAAATGGTCCCCACGCTGCTGTATTTATTGTCTGCATACCGGATGACTTTCGTGAATTCTCCGCCACCAACTAGGGTTGAAGCCGCAATGTCTTTGTCACCTTTCTGGCAGGAAAACATAAATTTTTACGGACGCTACTACAACAGCGGCTGCAACAGTAACCAATGTTACAGGCATATGTACATGCCTAATATTTCAGGCCTCGGCAGAAATCTTTTGGTCGCCTTTAGGCGTAGAAAACATCAATTTTTTCAAGCTACAACAGCGGCTGCAACAGTAACCAATGTTACAGGCATATGTACATGCCTAATATTTCAGGCCTCGGCAGAAATCTTTTGGTCGCCTTTAGGCGTAGAAAACATCAATTTTTTCAGGCTACAACAGCGGCTGCAACAGTAACCAATGTTACAGGCATATGTACAAGCCTAATATTTCAGGCCTCGGCAGAAATCTTTTGGTCGCCTTTAGGCGTAGAAAACATCAATTTTTTCAGGCTACAACAGCGGCTGCAACAGTAACCAATGTTACAGGCATATGTACAAGCCTAATATTTCAGGCCTCGGCAGAAATCTTTTGGTCGCCTTTAGGCGTAGAAAACATCAATTTTTTCAGGCTACAACAGCGGCTGCAACAGTAACCAATGTTACAGGCATATGTACATGCCTAATATTTCAGGCCTCTGTTGCTGCACTCTGGCTTAAAAATTAAAAAAAGGCACTTACAAGTGTCAATTCCCCTGCGTCATCATTACCTTGTTGTGGTGAAGGGACTTGCGCATCACAATGAAGCCATGAAGTGATGATGAGGATGATATTGTACCTGCTACAGCTTCATTTGCTTAGTTATAAGAATTGAGTCACGGGGTTAGGTGTTTTTTAATTAAAGGCTTTTCCCAGGTAGTTGGACTATCAGATATTGAACTGATGACAACAGTACTCGCAGTCGATGCGACACCTGTCATATCGGGTGTCGCAAAAGAATACTCCCTGCACGCTTAGTGCCCCAAATTGGGACAGTAGGGGGACGGACCAAGCTAATTTTCCATCGCCCTGTTCAAAAGATCCCATTAAGTGGAGGTATCGGGCTTTGGGGGGTCATAGTGCAGGAGGTGGGTGGACGCCGGTTCCCGGCTGTATAAATTTTTTTAAAAATTGAAGTCTTTTCCCAGGTAGTTGGCCTATCAGATATTGAACTGATGACAACAGTACTCGCAGTCGATGCGACACCTGTCATATCGGGTGTCGCAAAAGAATACTCCCTGCACGCGCAGTGCCCCAAATTGGGAGTAGGGGGACGGACCAAGCTAATTTTCCATCGCCCTGTTCAAAAATCCCATTAAGTGGAGGTATCGGGCTTTGGGGGGTCAGAGTGCAGGAGGTGGGTGGACGCCGGTTCCCGGCTGTATAAATTTTTTTAAAAATTGAAGTCTTTTCCCAGGTAGTTGGACTATCAGATATTGAACTGATGACAACAGTACTCGCAGTCGATGCGACACCTGTCATATCGGGTGTCGCAAAAGAATACTCCCTGCACGCTTAGTGCCCCAAATTGGGACAGTAGGGGGACGGACCAAGCTAATTTTCCATCGCCCTGTTCAAAAGATCCCATTAAGTGGAGGTATCGGGCTTTGGGGGGGTCAGAGTGCAGGAGGTGGGTGGACGCCGGTTCCCGGCTGTATAAATTTTTTTTAAAATTGAAGGCTTTTCCCAGGTAGTTGGCGTACCAGATATTGAACTGATGACAACAGTACTCGCAGTCGATGCGACACCTGTCATATCGGGTGTCGCAAGAGAATGCTCCCTGCACGCGCAGTGCACCAAATTGGGAGTAGGGGGACGGACCAAGCTGATTTTCCAACGCCCTGTTCAAAAATCGCATTAAGTGGGGGTATCTGGCTTTGGTGGGTCAGAGTGCAGGAGGTGGACGCCGGTTCCCGGCTGTATAATTTGTTTTTAAATTGAAGGCTTTTCCCAGGTAGTTGGCGTACCAGATATTGAACTGATGACAACAGTACTCGCAGTCGATGCGACACCTGTCATATAGGGTGTCGCAAGAGAATGCTCCCTGCACGCGCAGTGCACCAAATTGGGAGTAAGAGGACCGACCAATTTTTTCTTTTTTTTTTCTTTTGCTGCAATACTGCACTATTTCCACGCCCCCTGATAGGGGACGTAACAGGTATTGAACTGATAGGAATAGTACTCGTTCTGACACCGCTCAGATAGGGTGTCACGGCACATTGCTCCGTGCACGCGCAGTGCCCTAACTTGGGAGTAAGAGGACCGACCAAGCTGCTTTTTCCATCTCCAGGTTCCTAAAATCAATTCAGTTGGGTGTACCAGGGTTTAGTCTGTCACTGTGAAGGCAGTGGAAGGTACCCGGCCAAATTTTTTTTTTTAACAAAAGGCAAGCCCCCTGATAGGGGACGTTACAGGGATTAAACTGATGAGAAGAGAACTACTGGAAATAACACTCATATCGGGTGTGACAGTGAACTTCAGGGCGAAGAAGCAGCGGCCTAGAACACAAGGCAGGGAGCCAGCCAGCCTTTTTTTAAACATGTTCCCTTTCTAAATATCAACTTAATACGTGGAACCCAGATTGGGGATGTTACAGGGATCAAACTGATGAGGAAAGGACCATTTTTAATTCCACTCATGTCGGGTGTGACGATGAACTTCACGGCGCAGACGCAGTGGGTTGGAACAAAAGGGAAGGAGCCAGCCATTTGTTAACCATCTCCCCGTTCGAAAAATCAATTCAATTCACCTTTCGGGGACCCTTGGTGTTGTACGTGTCTGGGTGGAGGAAGAGACCTTCAATGACGTCAGTGAGGACAAGGAACAGGACATGGCTGGCTAGCTTGGTATCCAACCTTGTGCAAATGAGGAGTTTGCGGTTGTGCAAATGGACTCTTTGCGGTTGTTTGCAGTGCATTACAAGGGGAGTTTGGTCTGTCACTGTCTGTGATAAGCAGGCGTAACCCTTATACTACCTGATTGATATAACATCATACCTGATCGTATACACACACTGGATGTTTTAAACCACGATATTGCAAAATAAATGTAGGATTGTTAGGTGATTTCTGCCCTTTCTAGATTAAAAACAAACTCTGCGTCGACTACGTAATTTTCCATGGGAGTTTTTCCATGGATCCCCTTCAAGCATGCCAAAGTCCAGGTGTTAGTCCCCTTGAAACAACTTTTCCATCACTATTGTGGCCAGACAGAGTCACTGTGGTTTTTAAAATTCGCCTTCCTATTAAAGTCTATGGCGGTTCGCAATGTTCGCATGTTCGCGAACATTTGCGGAAATTCGCGTTCTCCGTTCGCGAACCGAAAATTTTATGTTCGCGACATCACTAGTCATGTATGGAGTTTAGCCTGCTCACAGTGTAATGTCTATTCCCCATACACCAGACGGACCTTTTCTATGTGTTATATACAGAGAGGTTTTCCTGCTGGTGAGGTCCTCTTCATGTATGGAGTTTAGCCTGCTCACAGTGTAAAGTCTTTAGGACAAGGGAGGTGTCGCTCCTCAATATCCGAAGCGCCTCAACCTCCGCTGTGGTGAGGTTTGGGTGCTGGAATTCAACATCTGTAGTGACATTTTTTAAGGAATTTATATCAGCAGTAACATTTCTGATAAATGCATCAATACTAGGTTCATTCACAACCGGATTGAACCTGCTTTTTTGTTGCAGGGACAGTCCTTCCATTGTGAATTCACTAATGATGGATTCTTTAACAAATATTTTATCTCTAAACCAAACTTTTAGCTTAATTGAGCGAAAAAAATTGGACAAATCACAATCAATCATAGGCCAATCCACCTGTGAATTGGGACAAAATGAAAAACCTTTGGATAATAAACTCACTTGAGAAGATGTAAGGTCCTTAGAAGAAAGATTGACCACATTTATTTCCTTAGAGTCCTCTGTCCCTTGGATGTATGCTTCTTGGAGCTTTGAGGCTTTGTGGGTTCGTTGGTGCCGCTGGCCACCTCATCTGGTTCTCCACTTTTTGTGGGCGGTGCATTGGAGGTGTTCCCTAAAAAAAACTTCTGATGGCTGTGTCGTAGGTGATACAGGTGGTCTCCTCCTTTTCTTATTGTTATTATTACTTTCCTTTATATTACGCCTGAGTCGAATCTCCTTATGCCAGATATAGATTGCTCCTCTTCTATAGTCCTCCGTATCTCTATTCCATTTTGATCTTTTTACTTCCTCAGACTCCATTTGGAATTTAGAAAGATGGACATTTAACCCCTCCATATATTGCTCAAATGCATCCTTCTCCATCAGAGAGCTGATTTTTTGTGCAATATCCGTTATTTCACAGGTAATAGTACATACTTCCTTTTGCAAATGTTCGATATTTAGTAAAATAAAATCCAGAGAATACTTGTTGGAAAGTAATTCAAACATTTTACAGAACTCATCATTGTCCATAAAAAGATTGGGCTGAAGGTGCGACCTCATGCCTCTTGGTATTCTGTGATTTCTATAGTATTCACCCAGCGTCATCATGTGCAGTTTGAGTGCAATGGATCTCTTTGAAAGTACCTCATGTTTCCTTTTGAGTTCTTTTGAGGAGGGCGTGCTGAGAAATGATGCATCTCCTTGATACCACGTGAAGATCTGCTCAGCCGTCTCATGTCAGTAGGAAATTTCATCAGGTGAAAGCATAATTAGATAATCAGGTCAAATGGGATCCCAAACAGAAAAAAAACGAAAAAATGGTGTGCTAAGCCTCTAGTCTAGCGTATAAAAATACAAAAAGTGAGGCAGCACCACCTGAATAGCCTGTGATCAGGTGCAAGCTCAAGGCATCGGTAGACTCACCAATAGCAATTTAAAAAAAGGGAAAGATGAGCAGCACTCCAAAATCCGTGGAAAACACTTCTTTTATTCACCCAATGGCAACGTTTCAGCTCATACAAGAGCCTTTCTCAAGCAATTTGTGCAGAAAATGGTCAAACATTAAATAGTGAACAGGCAGTGACATCATGATGACGTGACAGGTGCATGCATTAACCCATTACTTTCTGAATAGGATTTAATATATTATAAACGTGTAAAACATTCAATATATAGCTCATGGACATATCCAAAAAAGTGTCATATTCACATTACATAACATCAGTTTCTATGATAAAGCCCCAGAGAAACATTCAGACAGGGCTGTTCACCCATGCTCTGTGATCTCCTGGCCCCCTTCCTCGCAACAGTATTCAATACCGCGGGTCTTGGCACGGCATTCCTAAACAATCTCTGGAAGCCCACATTAGCGTGCTGCCCAAACCTGGTAAGGATCACTCTTTATCGCCCAACTTTAGACCAATATGCTTGATAAATATATATCTTAAGTTATTCTCCAAAATCCTTGCAGAGCGGTTAGCTCCTTTGCTGCCGGGTGTCATTCACAGCGACCAGGTGGGCTTTGTCAGGGGACGCGAGGCACGAGATAATACCATCAAGACCCTGATCCTTTCTATGGTAGCTAAGAGTACGAATACGCCTCTATGCCTGCTATCTGTAGATGCCGAGAAGGCATTTGATAGGGTCCACTGGTCGTTTTTGGATGCCACCCTGCGGCAAATCAGCCTTGGCCCCGTCTTTTTGAATAGAATTCGTGCTTTATATTCTGAACCTACAGCTAAGGTCCGGGTTAATGGCCTGTTATCTACTCCATTTCCAATATGTAATGGGGTGCCCTCTATCTCCTATTCTATACGTACTGGTCATGGAACATTTAGCAGTAGCGCTTCGGAATAATCCATCCGTACATGGCTTGTCGGTTCAGGACTCCCAATTTAAAACTGCGCTTTACACAGATGACCTGCTTCTCTATGTCACACAACCCCAGATATCGTGTCCCTCAATCATGGCTGAATTTGAGAGGTTTGGACATTTAAGTAATTTTAAAGTAAACTACTCGAAATCTGAAATGCTTAATATTACCATCCCACATGCAGGGTTCTCTAGGCTTCTCTCCTCCTTCCCCTTTAGACATCAACAAACTGCTCTATCCTACTTAGGGATTCAAATACCAGCGAATAGTGATGCTCTATATAAGCTGAACTATCTACCCCTTCTTGAACGAACACTGAAAGAGTTAACTGCTCTTAATAAAAATAATCTATCGTGGTTTGGGAGAATAAATGTACTAAAAATGGACGTGTTACCAAAATTCCTCTATATCTTTCAGGCAGTGCCGGTGTCACTCCTCCTGTTTTAAGAAATTGAAAACGGCCTTCACGAGGTTTGTCTGGGGACGCTTGCACCCCCGTATTAGTCTTTCCACTTTGACTAGACCCAAACAGTCTGGTGGAGCTGGACTTCCTGATCTCAGAATGTACCACTGGGCGGCATCCCTGGTCCGGCTTCTAGACTGGCGATACCACGGGGAAACCAAGCAATGGGTTTCTTTGGAGCAATCTCTATATTCTATGTCCCTGAAATTGGTACCCTGGGTAGCTTCTGAGCTCCGTCCTCATTTTACTAGCCAGAATTATCTTACCCATCAAACGATTAAGATATGGGACCTTTTAATAGGGCGCAATATATGCTCTAGGAGACTTAGCCCGTTGACACCGATTTTTAACAATCCAGCATTCCTAGCAAGTGCAGGAAAAGTTTCTTTTTTAGGCCTCAGAGCTGATGGAGATCCTCGCATGTTCCATCTTCTCTCAGGCGCCCCGCTCCCTACCTTTGAGGATATGAAGGCTACAAGCCCTACGGCAAGGCTGTCATGGTTGGAGTACATCTCAAGGGCGGGACATACGGGGTCTTTTAGTGCCTCTCTGACTGACACGGAGAAGTTGTTTTTGCAGGATTCTTCCCCCGCGCACTTAATTTCTCAACTATATAAGATTCTTTTGGATGATCATTTTCAAAATCCCCCGGATTATGTTAAGGGTTGGGAACGGGAACTGGGAGTTAGTTTAGATTCTTCAGAGCTTCAGAAATCATTCCTCTTTTCTCATAAACTAACGATAGCGTGCTCCGCTCAGGAGAAGAATTACAAAATTATCTCACGGTGGTACCGATACCCTACGAAATTGCATAAGATATTCCCTAATGTATCACATTTATGCTGGAGATGCGGCCGAACCCAAGGGTCAATGATACACATATGGTGGGAATGCGACATGCTCAAGCCATTTTGGTAAAAAGTATTTAAGATCTTTCACTTTGTGTCTGGGAAGTCAGTAGTGGGATCCCCTAAGGTGGCGCTACTCTCCATCCTACCGGGTACAATTGCGTCCCAGAAGAAAAGTTTGCTACGTTTTTTTGTGACTGCTGCCAGATCTGTCATACCTAGGCATTGGCGCTCGGCACGTGTTCCTTCTATGAGGGAATGGTTTCAGGAGATGCAAGGTATAGCACGAATGGAGGACCTACTGGCAGAAGCCTCCAACGCTTCTGTCAAATGTCAGAACCTATGGTCGTGCTGGTCTGAGTCATTGAACTGCCGGAATTCCTTGCTCTGCTGACCTCTCCTTAGAGGTTCTTACATAGCATCCAATCATTGGTGTATATTGCCAGGGTTGGACGTAGTATTTGCTGTCCTAGTGCCCTCCTACCCTACCCCCTCTTCTCTCCCCTCTATCTTTTTCTTTCCTTCCTTCTTTCTTCTCTCTTTCTACTCTCTCCCTTCACCGCGTATTCTTTCATCTGCTATTTTTTGTAACGCTACTGCTCATGTGATACATTGGTTGACGTCAGACCATTATATCTCCTTATGCACAGTACTTGGTACTGAATCACATCTCTTGGATCTGAATGATTTTTTTGTCAACTGGCTTAACCGCTCCAGGACCGGCTAACGCCAAATGGCGTCAAAACCGCGGCTCTTTTACTCTGATATCACGCCAATTGGCGTCATCTCGCTCATCGCGAGATTACGCCCCGGTGAACCCGCGCATGCGCAGAGCGCGTCATCGCCGGGTTCACGGGTAAGTGGAGTACAGCCTGCCAGCGCTGATCTGAACAGCGTCTGATCTGCTTGCTGCCCGCTCCTCTGGTGGTCCCTTTACTTGGGACCACCAGAGGAAAAATGTATAAGTGCGCACCGATCACCACACAAGCCCCCCCACCCCCCCTGTCACTGATTAACCCCTAATCTCCCATGTCACCCCCCCGATCACCCCCTGTCGCCCTCCTCTGTCACTGATCACCCCCTGTCGCCCTCCTCTGTCACTGATCACCCCCTGTCGCCCTCCTCTGTCACTGATCACCCCCTGTCACTGATCACCCCCTGTCACCCTCCCCTGTCACTGATCACCTCCTGTCACCCTCCCTGTCACTGATCACCCCCTGTCACCCACCCTGTCACTGATCACCCTCCTGTCACCCTCCCCTGTCACTGATCACCTCCTGTCACCCTCCCTGTCACTGATCACCCCCTGTCACCCACCCTGTCACTGATCACCCTCCCCTGTCACTAATCACCCCCTGTCACCCCCCCCTGTCACTCTCCCCTGTCACTGATCACCCACCCTGTCACTGATCACCCACCCTGTCACTGATCACCCTCCCCTGTCACTGATCACCCCCTGTCACTGATCACCCCCTGTCACCCTCCCCTGTCACTGATCACCTCCTGTCACCCTCCCCTGTCACTGATCACCCTCCCCTGTCACTGATCACCCTCCCCTGTCACTGATCACCCTCCCCTGTCACTGATCACCCTCCCCTGTCACTGATCACCCTCCCCTGTCACTGATCACCCTCCCCTGTCACTGATCACCCTCCCCTGTCACTGATCACACCCCCTCTGTCACTGATCACCCCCTATAAGGCTAATTCAGATACCGCATGGCGCTTTACGGCGGATCCTCGCCAGATCTATGGATTCACAAAACACGGACACCGCAATGTGCTTTCTGCCAGAACTATATAGAAATGGGCTCTTTTCTGGTCCTCGCAGACAAGAATAGGACATGGTTGTGAGGGATTTGATACTTTTACGGATCCACAATTCCGGATCCGAAGGCTCAGGGACAAAGTCTGTCCCTGAATGAGATTAAATTCACTGTTCCGCAAAATTTTGGCGGAAATAGGATTATGACGGTGAATGAGGCCTAAGGTTCCCCTAGCGATCGCGACTTTACAGCTTTTTTTTTTTTTCACATATTTTACAGATGTTTTCATCCATATTGGTCAATGTGAATGAAAAATCTGCGCTGATTTTTTCTTTCAGCCCAGCGGTCAACGGAAAAAAAATTTCCCCATTACCCAGATATCAATCAATATAAGGAGAATCGCAAAAACTCCTAATTCTGGCCATACGTGTAATGATTGCAGTGACCCTCAAACGCCAGGGGAGGAGAAACACCCCACAAGTGACCCCATTTTAGAAAGTAGACACCCCAAGGTATTCGCCGAGGGGCATAGTGAGTTCATGGAATTTTTTTTATATATTTTTTTTTATACAAGTTAGAGGAAAATGACATTTTTTGGAAAAAAAATTCCATTTCCACTAAGTTTTGACAAAAAATAGAACCATTCCATATACTCACTATGCCCTCAGTGAATACCTTAGGGTGTCTACTTTCCGAAATGGGGTCACTTATGGGGTGTTTCTACAGTCTGGGCATTGTAGTACGTCAGGAAACAGAACAGGTGCTCAGAAAGAAAGTGCTGGCCATACGTGTAATGGTTGCGGTGACCCTCAAATGCCAGGGCAGTGGAAAAACCTCACAAGTGACCCCATTTCGGAAAGAAGACACCCTAAGGTATATCTGCTAGAGGGGCATAGATGAGTCCATGAAAGAATAAACTTTTGTCACAAGTTAGCGGAAAGGAGACTGTGAGAGAAACAAAAAACCAACCGTTCCGGGCTAACTTCTGGCAAAAAAAAAAATCTCTCTATAACCAACTCATGCCCCTCACAGAATACCTTCTTTGGGGGTGTCTCTTCTTCTTCACAAAAAATGGGGTCACATATGGGGTAGCTTGACAGTTCTGGCATTTTAGGGGGCCCTGAAGTGCCTGTGAAGAAAAAGGCGAAAAATGCCTTCCGAAAAATGGTACTCATTGGATTTAGGCCCTTCATCTTAGATTATGGCTGCAAGTGGCACATATAGTAGTCACTGCATTACAGGAGAAGTAGGGTTATATGTTGGAGGTGTATTTTTACACATAGCACCATACTGGGTGAGGAGAAATATCTCTGTAAAATGGACAAACTTAAAAAAAAATGGAAAAAGCTAATATTTACTATTAAGATATTTTTCACACCTAAGTATGGGTATATGTAAAAATACACCCCAAAAACACTTAGCCCTACTTCTCCAGCTTCTGAGTACGGCAATACACACATGGGTGTTCCACTCTTGCAGCCAACCAAATGTGCACAAAGGGGCCCCAAATCCAACAGATGAGCACCTTTAGAGATTTCAGACAGGACATTTTTAGTGCATTTGGATTCCAAATTGCTTCTCACGTTTAGGGACCCCTCAAAATGCCAGGGCAGTTAAACCATACCACACAAGTGACCCCATTTTAGAAAGAAGACACCCTAAGGTATCCTGTGAGGGGTAGGGGGAGTTATAGAAAAATGTAATTTTTTTTCCACTAGTTAGTGGAATATGAGACTTTTTAAAAAAAAAAAAAAACATAAAAAAAAAAAACATTTACGCTAACTTGTGCAAAAACATAAAAAATTCTATGAACTCACTATGCCCATCAACGAATACCTTGTGGTGTTCTACGTTCTCTAAAATAGGACACATTTTGTGCTTGGTATTTATACTGCCCTGGCATTTTAGGGGTCTCTGTCCTAAGCTTGTGAAGTAGTTTGGAATCCAGCACAGATAGCATAAAAATGTCCTAAGAAATCCTGAGTAGTGACTTATTGATTTAGGACCCTTTTGCATTATGGCGCTGTACAGTGGCACACATGGGGTATCACAGATACTCGGGAGGCATGGGAGCCAGGTATTTCAGGGTGTAGTAGATGTGAGCTATATAGGCAGCTCCATATTGGGTGTGAAAAATATCTTCTGCAACAATGGACAGCTTTAGAAAGAAAAAATGGAAAGGGTTGCATCATTTACAGAGATATTTTTCACACCCAGTAAGGGTATATGTAAAAATACACCCTCAAAACACTTATAGCCCCACTTCTCACACTGAGTACGGTGATACCCCATAAAAGCTGTGCCACTTTGTTGCAGCCTATTAAAAATGCCAAGATAACTGGGGCCCCAAATCCAAATGGAGTACAAGCTAGATTTCACAGGACATTCTTACGCCAAAGATTTGGATTCCAAACTGCTTCTATCACGCGTTAGGACTCGCTAAAAATGCCTGGGCAGTAAAAATACCACACAAGTGACCCCATTTTAGAAAGAAGACACCCTAAGGTATCCTGTGAGGGGTATGGTGAGTTCATGTAAAATTTAATTTTTTTGCCCAAGTTAGTGGAATATGAGACTTTGTAAAAAAAAAAAAAAAAAAAAAATTAAATTCCATTTATGCTAACTTGTGCCAAAAAGCCCAAACTTCCATGAACTCACTATGCCCCTCAGTGAATACCTTAGGGTGTCTACTTTCCGAAATGGGGTCATTTATGGGGTGTTTCCACTGTCTGGGCATTGTAGTACGTCAGGAAACAGGACAGGTGCTCAGAAAGTCAAAGAAGTCTGAAATCTGCACCTTTTTGCAATTCCATAGTTTGTAAATACATATAACTTTTTTACCCAAACCACTTAAATAATACACTTATTGGATTTTTTTTTATCAAAGACATGTATAGTTCAAATAATTTAGAGAAAATTGAAATTGAAATGTAGTGTTAGACAGCAAAACACCTACAACAGAAAGTGAAAAATGTCGTTTTTTTGGCAAAAAATTTCATCAAAAAAAGTAAAATATCAAAAAAAGTAAAAATGTCGGCAAGATTGAAATACCACCAAATGAAAGCTCTATTAGTGAGAAGAAAAGGAGGTAAAATTCATTTGGGTGGTAATTTGTATGACGGAGCAATAAACGGTGAAAGTAGCGTAGTGCGGAATTGTAAAAAGTGCAGTCTCAGGTTCTTTCACAGTGTTTTGTTAAGGGGGGGCTGAAGTGGAGTTACTACTTATGGGAGAACCTGCATTGATGTTCCCTTTGAATTGTTATGCTCACTTTATTCTCTATAATCATTTTATTATGTGAATTACCTTGTTCTAAACATGTAAGAAACTTCAATAAACATGGTTTAAACATAAATGAATATTTCAGGACCTGTGAACTATTAAAACCTGTGATCAGTTGTTATGGCAACCTGGAGTAGGACCTGCGAGCTTCTATTGGCTGATAAGGGACATGTGACCATATAGATGGCAGTTTGGATATTAATAGAAAGCCTTGCAGTGCCTAGAAACCTATAGATCAGTTGTTAGTGGCAACCTGGGAGGATCCATCTTCGGCATCTATCTATATTTGGCTGATGAGGACATGTGACCATATGGATGGTAGTTTGGATATGAAGGATAGGGAGGGCGTGGCCTAACTGGATGGGGGCATGTCCTTTTGAACAGCTTACTCTCAGACAGCAGCACTCAGGTCTTCTGTGTGAATGTGTGCTGCAGAGAGAAAGTCACTGACACTCCAAATCTCTCAGGAGGGGAAGGGCGTGGGCCCATAACTGTGGAAGGGGGGTGTCCTTTTGAGACAGCTCACACTAAGACAGCAGCACCTAAGTTCTGTCTGGAGATGTCAGAACTGCAGGGAGAAAGTCACCATCCCTATTCACCTCTGGAGGAGGGAGGCGTGTGGCCTAACTGGAGGGGCGTAAGGTCCTTTTGAAACAGCCTCACTCTAAGGCAGCAACACTGTCTCTGTGTGAATGTGTGCTGCAGAGAGAAAGTTACTGTCACTCCCATCTCCAGGAGGGGAAGGGCGCGTGGCCTAACTGAGGAGGAAGTGCGTGTCCTTTTGAACAGCTCTTGCACACTAAGACAGCAGCACTGTTCTGTCTGGAATGTGTGAACTGCAGGGGAGAAAGTCACCCATCCTATTCATGTCTGGAGGGAGAGGGCATGGCACTGAACTGGAGCACAGGGGCGTGGTCCTTTTGAACAGCTTCACTCTAAGAAAGCAAGAACTGTTCTGGCAGAATTTGAGCTAGCAGGGAGAAAGTCACTGTCACCCCCCCAGCTCAGAGGAGGGGAGGGGCGTGGCCTAATGAAAAGGGGGCGTGTGCCTTTTTGAAACAGCTCACTCTGGACAAGACAGCAGCACTGTGCTGTCTGAATGTGAGCTGCAGGGAGAAAGTCACCCATCCCATTCACCTCAGGAAGGGAAAGGGGCGTGGCCTAATTTGGATGGGGCGTGTCCTTTTGAACAGCTCACTCTCAGACAGCAGCACTGTGCTATCTGAAAATGTCGAGCTGCATAGAGAGAAAGTCACTATCATTCCCACTTCAGGAGGAGTGGGTATGGCCTCTAAACCGAATCAAAGATCGTGGCGCTTCCAACAGCTCACCCTGAAGACACAGCAGCAATACTCTTTCTCTCTGAGTGTGAGCTGCAGAGAGAAAGTCACTGTCCCTCCCACCTCTGCAGCTGACAGAAGTTGATTTTTAACTTAATTTTTTCAATCCCTGTCGGCTGAGTGGGAGGGGTGTGGCCTAACAGGATCAGGGGTGTGTCCTTTCCCCAAACAGTTCATTAAAGACAGCAAGCACTGTTCTGCAGTGTATCTGAATGTGAGCTGCAGGGAGAAAGTCACCGTCCCTCCCACCTCTGGAGGGAGGTGTGTGGCCTCAAACCAAATCAAGAGGTGTAGCTTAGCTGGACTTGGTGGCAGGAGTTTTGAAAAAGAGTGACCTGAATGGCCACCCTACCTGCCCCCTGAACTGTGACCTCCACAGCACTCCACTCCTGTGTATATACTGATGCAGCAATGACCATATATATACTGTGTGTGTGTGTGTATATATACTGTGTGTATATATATATTATGTGTAATATTATATATACTGTGTGTATATATTGTTTGTGTATGTATGTATATATAGAGATGGCCGAAACTGTTCTTACGCAAAGTTCTGGTCCAGTGCGGATTTTGGGGTGTCCGTGATATCGGTGACCGAACTCGAACTTTTTTAAAAGTCCCGTGGTCTCGAAAGTTCGTAGATTACGTCATTTTAATGGCGGCGCTTGAACATGAATTGCTGCAGACTTGTCAGCCAATCAACTTTCCTTATATCTCCCTTTGACCCAAGAAGCGGTCACAGCCCTGCCTACAAGGCGAGGGCTTGTGACGGCTTAAGTGGCTGACATGTGCATCCAGGTTGCTATTTAAGCTGGGAGTCACGTCGCGACGTGCGCACTCTGCTCTGGATCATCCATAGGGATATGGATGCAGCTGCTCAGGTTGAAGGGGCCCGAGAGATAGGCAGGGAAAACTTATTATTTTAAGTCAACCAAAGTGTTTAAGCTACAGCTGATGACTCGTTCACCCACTGCTCCAGGTTTGCTCCACTATTTTTTGGCTGGGCAGACCTTTTTTCCCTGGCACTTTATTGTAGGGTGATCGAAGCGGCCAGCCATTTTGGGACTTGTGGTGCGCCAGCGCATGCAGCCACAAAATTCCATCACAATCCCCAAATCGCCCATTCTATTTTTTCATAAGATATCCTCCATCAGGGGTTTGGCTGTGCATTTCATTTAGTCACCCCTAGTGACAAAGCAACGATTTTTCCATCTGTTTTTTACTGGAGAAACTGAAAGTAATTCAGTTCAAAGCCATGAAAGTGGCATTTCAGCCTAGGCTAGGATTTTCCATAAAAAGGGGATATTACTCAAATAGTTAACATTAAATAGCTAAAACTAGCTATTTCATACATCTTTTGACCGCCGTATTGAGGCCTATCTACTTCCTCTGTCCGTAAAAGTGTCTATTTACACATAACTGGCATAATAGCTAGTGCTGAAAGCACGCATTTACATAGATCCGGTTTATCTGTAGTTAGCTGGCAAAAATTATTTTTCACATAAAGGTGGTATATTTCTACTTTTTTAGAATTATATACCAAAAACCAGCGATTCCATATACCTGGTTGAACTGCAGGAGCAAGGAATAATTTGTTTTTCATAAAAAGGTTATATTACTCAAATAGTTAACATTTGAATAAGCTAAAACCAGCTATTTCAGCCATCTGTTATACACGCCGTGTGAAAGGAGCCTACTCCGCCTCTGTCCGTAAAGGGTCTATTTCACTGCTTTAACAATAACCTTGCTAGAAAGCACGCATTTCCTTACATCAGGTTTATCTCTAGTTGGCCGGCAAAGTTATTTTTTCACATAAAGGGTATATTTCACTATTTTTAGAATTATATATGCAAAAAACCAGCTATTCCATATACCTGTTTGAACTGCAGAAGCAGGAATAGTGATTGTTTTCATCATAAAGGGTATAGCCACTCAAAATGATTACATTGAGCTGGTAAAACCAGCTATTTCATACATCTGTTATACATGATGCTTGAAACCCTACTCCCGCCTCTGTCAAGTAAAAGGGTCTAACTCACTAACTGGCATCAATAATGTACCATGCGAAAATACGCATTTCATACATCCGGTTTATCTCTAGTTGGCCGAAAAAAATTGTTGTTTTTCCAGGTGAAGTCATCTTTCACTGTTTTTAGAGATTATATACCAAGAAACCAGCTATTCCATATACCTGTTTGAACTGCAGGAGCAGAGAATAATTTGTTTTTCATAAAGGTATATTACTCAAATAGTTAACATTGAGTAAATTAAAACCAGCTATTTCATACATCTGTTATACATGATGTCCTGAGGGCCTACTCCGCCTCTGTCCATAAAAGGGTCTGTTTCACTAACTTTGGCATAATCGCCCTGCTGAAGCCACGCATTTCATACATCCGGTTTTATCTCTAGTTAGTGCCAAAATAGTTTTTTTCAAATTGAAGTATATTTGCCTGGTTTTTAGAATTATGCACCAAGAAACCAGCTATTCCATATACCTGTTCCAGACTGCAGGAGCAGGAATAATTAGTTTTTCATATTACTCAAATAGTTAACATTGAGTAGGTAAAACCAGCTCTTCCTTACATCTGTTATACCGCCGTGTGAGGCCCTACTCCGCCTCTATCCCATAAAAGAGTCTATTTCACTAGCAGGCATAAAAGCCCTGCTGAAAGTACGCATTTCATACATCCGGTTTATCTCTGAATTATTTTTAAAAAATAGTTTTTTTCAAATTGAGAGTATATTTCACTGGTTTTTAGAATTATATACCAAGAATAGCTATTCCATATACCTGTTTGAACTGCAGGAGCAGAGATAGTTTGTATTTTTCTACACATAAAAGATTATATTACTCAAGTACGCAACATTGAGTAGAGTAGAACCAGCTCTTCCTTACATCTGTTATCATGATGTGAGGGCCTACTCATATCTGTCCGTGAAGGGTCTGTTTCACTAACTGGCATATTCACCTGCTGAGAAGCCACGCATTTCATACATCTGGTTTATCTCTGAGTTAGCCGCCAAAGGTGTTTTCACAAAGAAAGCGTCTATTTCACTATTTTGTAGAATTTTATGCCAAAAACTGACCTATTTCATATACCTGGTTGAACTCTAGTAGCAGGAATCATTTTTTTTTTTTCATATAAAGGGTATATTACTCAAATAGTGTAGTGAGTAGAGTAAACTACAGCTATTTCATACCTTATACATATTTATGCTTATTGCTTGCACCCAGATATACTTTTTATTAGTGTGCTGGTTGATGATTCACAGCAATGAGGAAACAATCTAGTAAGGGGCGTGAACCTTGGCTTGTGGTGGTGTCAGTAGACCCTTTGGTGCAGGAGAGGACGTGGCCGTTCGGCCACCATATAGAAAATGAGTGAACCAAGTACCTCAGGTCCTGGTAGCCGCCAGAATT